>PVIU01001556.1:0-208100 GCA_004026605.1 Ondatra zibethicus | reverse complement strand
CTTGGTCCAAAGGAAGACTCTTTTGATTCTTGTTTGGTACTTAGGCAGAATTGTATATGCTATAACAGGAGTGTGGGTAAATGGCTTAGTAAGTGAAGTGCCCATTTCACAACTATAAGGGCCTGACTTCCTGGTCCCTAACACCTGTGTAAAAGCCTGGTTTGGCAGTGCAAGTCTGTAACTCTTGTGCTGAAGGGGCAGGGGGAAGTAGTGAAGGCAAGGACAGGCAGATCTCTGGAGCTTAGAGCTCAGTCTGACTAATGGGTGAGCTTCCAGTTCAGTGAGAGATCCTGCACGCAGTTGTAATGACAATGGTCTCCCACAGGCTCATATGCTTGAATACTTAGCCCAAAGTTGGTGGAACTATTTGGGAAGGTTTAGGAGGTGTGGCCTTGTTCAAGAAGCTGTCTCACTGGGGGTGGGCTTTGATATTTCAAAAGCTCCTATCTTTCCCAGTGAGCTCTCTCTGCCTTGTGCTTGTGTCTCAAGATGCAAGCTCTCAGCTACTGCTTCAGCATCATGCTTGCATCCCTATTGCCATGCTCCCCACCATGATGGTCCTGGCCTCTAGCCCTCCCAAACTGTAAGCTCCAAATAAACTCTCTATAAGTTGCCTTAATGGTGGTATATTATCACAACAATAGAAGAGTAACTAAGACGCTTTATGTGAAAAACAGACAACAACAGCAAAAACAAGGTGGAAATGCACCAAGTAAGACACCCAACATTGATCACTAACCTCCACACCCACATGTGTGTATGTGCACACACATACTATACACACTTGCGTGCACATATATAAAAGAACAAAATTACATCTTTTGCAGGGAAATGAATAGAACTGGCAAATAATAGAACTGAATAATCATGGTAAACGAACTAAGGCAGCCCAGAAAAGATACTGTATGTTTTTCTCTCATAGTGGAATCAGGATTCAAAATGCATATAACATGAAAGTAGAAGGGACTGTTTGTGAGGGAGATGGAAGGGAATGGAACATACGTTCGTCTTTCTTACAGGAACTCAGTTTAGCAATGTAATCTATGAGACACGAAAACAGAGAAAGGCAATTTGGGGGCCGAAGGGACCCGAGGTTGGTGAGAGGGTGAACGTAAGGGATTGCATTTGAAAAGGTCATGAAGAAAGCCACCATTGTTTCTGGATGAGAAAAGATGGGATTTGTCAGGATCTGGGGAAGTGGCACGGGGAGCTGCTGTCTAATTGGGGCAGACTTTGTGGTGATGAAAATGTTCTGGAGGTGACGGTGGTGGTGATTACGCAACGCAACAGTGAAGATGTGTTTCATCCCACGGGAATGGACACCTAGAAATCGCTAAGTGTTATTTGTTTGTGTGCGTTTAAGACAGCTTCTCACGCTGTTTGAACTCAACCCTTATCTTTGTTACTCTGTTACTTTGTTACTTCCCAAATGCTGGGATTACTGACATGAGCCACCCCACTCAATGGCGAGAAATGGTATGTCGTTCATATTTATCGCACTTTTGATTTGCAGAAGTCATGTTTCCCAAGAAGAGCCTCCATGGAAAACAGCTTAGAAACACTGCATCCTGAAGGTGAGACTCTCTGCTAACTTACTACCTAGATCTTGAGAGTCAGAGTCTTCCACAGATGATATGCGAAAATGACATATCATTTTCATTAGGATGTCAGAGGGTGTTGTGATAAACTGAAATATGACTGGCAGGCCTCTTCCCATGCTGTCCTTGCCCATCCATCTCCTATTGACCTTTGGGTGTGGCACAGGCTGGACTACTTGGCTCCCATCACCAGCCTCCACCTCCACCCCTCTCTTTCCACCTTCTCTGTCCTCATCCCAACACCACTTCTTTCTTCACTCAGGTTGTTTACATTCAGTGGGAAAAAATCTTTCCTTGTTGATTGAGGCACATAAAAAAAAAAGTAGGTGAGCATGATTCTGAGATCTGCAAAACTTCAGGTCGGTTCACTTCCCTGCACGGTTTGTTAAAAAAAAAAAAAAAAAGCCCTGCTCTGGCCTGCAGCCCGGAACAGAGAAAAACCCCCACTGCCTGTCCAGTGACAGGGTTCTCCAAATTGTATCCAAAACTAAAAGTCGTAGCCAACTAGATTTTCCTGTTGAATCAATATTTTGCATTTAGCTCAGACTGCATTTTAACAAACAGAGACCCCCCTGGCTTTCACTCCTGCTCTGCCTGAATACTGACAGGATTCCTGGAGGGAAATAGGCCCTCAGTTGGCATGCCAACTTCAAACACAGAGGCGATTTGAATTGTCAGGCTCAATTTTCTCCCAAGTGAATTCTGATACTTATCTTTTTTTAAAAAATGCTTTTATTTCTATTTTTAAATGATACACATTGTTAGAAGCATGCACAGAATGCAAAAGGCACCTCTATTCCTCCTTCCTTTAGCCCTTGATGTTCACACAGTGTGGGTGGAGAAGGCCTACTGAAGCAAGACCCAGGCTCTGCAGCACCTCAGCAAGGGATATTAATAGTCGTCATAGTTGACGCTGGCCCCGTGTCTGAAGCTTTCTGAGCTGCGGGGACCGATAGCTGCGTCTTCATCATAATGACGCTGATAGTAATCACCATAGTAGTCATGTCCATTTCGATTTCTGTTCATCCAGTAGTTGACATCATCTTCAAATTTCTGGAAGAAAAGAGAATGGTGAAGAAGGGATTTAAAGACACGTGCTCCCCTGAAAACACATGGAAACCATGGCTTTTTTCTAAGTGGCTTTTCTGCAGGGATTGCCAACCAATGTTATGGCAGCTGCTTGTATAACATTTTGTTCATGGGTTAATCCAGCCTTAGGATACCAGCTGCATGATTAAGAAAAACTCAGAGAGAGAAATTGGGGTTCATCCTGAGAATTCGAAAAACAAAACAGCCAGCCACTGGCTCTTACCTTGACCTCAGTCCAAAATGGCAACCCTGCCACCAGGAATCTCAGGATGAGACTGATACTGAGAGCTGTCTCCTCCTGTCTTATCTTCCTCTCTAGTGCTGAGATTAAAAGCCTGCACCACTGGGATTAAAGGCATACACTCCCTGGTTTCTCTGGCAACTAGTGTGGCTACTGGGATTAAAGGTGTGTGTCACCACTGCCTGGTCTGTAAGGCTGACCAGTGGGGCTGTTTTACTCTCTGATCTTCAGGCAAGCTTTATTTATTTTAATATATTTTATTTATTAAAATATAAATGAAATGCCACTACACATACCAGTATGAGCCAGCCCCACAAAGGAATCTACACCTATACTTTTGATAATCTCCTCCATGCCAGTGTTATCACACCCTACCTCGGAGCATTTCTCTCTTTATAAGGCAAATAAAATGTGTATCTGTCATATGTAGTAACAGCTTGGCTGGCCCTGAGGTACCACCCACATTACCATGGCAGGTGCCTTCCTATCCTCCTGGCCTATTCCTATGCTTGCCACCATAGGAATTAAATCAACTGTTGGCATCATATGGCTCTGGAGGAGGGCATCTGGGACACCCCAGGTGGTGTGCACACCTGTGTTCTTGGTTTGTGTGTACACCGGCACGAGTGTGCACTCTGTAAGGTTGTGAAGTGGACTGTGGGTGTCAGGCCTTGTTGCAGGCACTGGAGAAGGCCCAAAGCAAGGTAAAGGGTCCTGGCTTACAAGAAACCTGCAGTCTATTGGAGAGAATTATGAAAGGTGACAGCTACTGTTGATAAAAATGGAAAGGCAAAGGAAAGGCACCAGCAACGAATAAGACCTCCTCCAGTGGCTGCTCATTGCCGTGAACCGCCTTTTCACAGGGGAGAAGAATGTTTCTGAAGTGTTGGTGAAAGTGCAAGAGGAATTGCGGTGACAACTTGCACATGTTGCTCTAGTGTGAGGATGAGACACTGGGGACGCAACAAAGGCAGATTAGGAATGGGAACAGGCTGAGCAGCCTGGGCCACAGGCTGTGACTGGGAGACCCTGCACCAGAACACCACTGAGGCTGGGAAAAAAATACAGGCCTCCCGGACTGAATTTTCTAGTGGCTGGGTCTCAGGCATCTGTTTTCATTTTACTGGAATGGCCAGAGAACCCTAAATAAGGAGCAACTCTGGCTTGCACTGCTTTTCGTCTTTGTGTTAGGATAATGTGAAGGGCGGCAGTGTGCAATCGGTAGGAATCACTGTGGATTCTGGGTTTGGATCCTTTCCCAGGCCAGTGCGGGATGAGCCTCTCGGGGATGCTGCCCTGAATCGGGGCTCCCAGGTGGCCCCTGACGATGTGTCTGATCTAGGAGGGTGGCAAGGTAATGTGCTGGAGACATTGTAGTTTGTAGTGATTCCAGCTTACCCTAGGCTGAGGTCCTAAGACCCCTGTGAGGCTGGGAACACTAGGCTGGGCCATGTACGGGGGCTCTGGGACCAAATGGACACCCACTTTGGATTATTGGTAGACCCCTCCTGTGTACCCCTCACCCTGGGCCACTGATTCTGATTCCTCATCTGTTTGCTGCCCAAGCTCCTCATCTTCGGAGCCACCCCCAAAACCTCTACGTCAGGGAGGAGGAGGCAGACATTTTTACCTCCCTGTATATTTAGCCTAGGTTTTTTTTTTTTCCACAATGCTACATTTTTTGGGTCAGAATAAAATAATCTTACTGCTTGAGTTTCCTCATTTAATAAGGTTTGAGATTCTGGCTTCAAATATGTATTTTAAATCTATTGAAGGATTTTTATAAGTATAACAATAAGACAGGTTCAGATTTGATTATTCAAGTTTGAATATGAGCCAGGGCAAAGATAAAGCAGGATGGTGCCCTTACAATGCCAAAGACCACCACCTGTGGCATCTGAGCATAGTTTCTTGCGCTCTTTTTCTGCAAATTTAATTATTATAGCCTTCCTCAACCCTCATCTTTTATTGGTTTTCTTATCAAACTTTATGTTTTAGTCATTTACCCATATTAAAAATGTTTTAATGGTGGTCATCAAAGAGATAAAACGACTTGAAGGTATGACATTTTCATCTACCAAATAAAGAAATATATACACTTAAATATTCCAAACCCAAGATGCTGCCGATGAATCTAGAGCATGGGTACTCTCCCTCAGGACTCTGGGGGATGTGTGACTTGACTATCATAAGAACCTTTCACTGTGAGTTTACCTGTTTCCCAGTAACTCCACCAGGCAGAACATGGACCTTAAAAAGGAGCAACTGACACATAGCAATGTCCCTTGTGTTGGGGAAATCGTTAAACAAAGATATTTGTTTAAGTACTTTGGGTCACACCTGACACAGAGTTTGGCTTAAGTAGGTAGCTACTGGCACAGCAAAAGAAGACTTGTTTTGGAGTAGCAGAAGTACGTTTAGGGACTGACAGCTGCGTGCAGAAGCTGGGAACAAAAGGGAAGGGACAAGGCAGCTCATGCTTCCCTCTGCACTGCATTAGAAAGGAAGCATTTCTACCCAGCACGGGATGTGGAAGACCCTCTGTGAGCCACATGCCTAATTAGGAAAACACATTCAGCTACCCGACCACTAATGCTCCCTGGGAGGCAGGCTAAGTGGTCCACCCTGGCCTCCTCAACCACTCTGTGGACAGTCCCCAGTGAGCAGAATCTAGAGTACCTGTCCTGCTGCCTCTTATCTGTGCCTGTAGCTCGGATGACAATATGTGACTTTCAACAGTCTCCTCTGTTAACTTACCAATGTTGCCCACTGGTGCTGCAAACTCCCTTGGGCTTTACTCACAAGTGTGTTGATGAAATTTCCCCTCAACATCTGCAAGAACCACCTCTCTTTAAAGGTCATTTTAAGTCTCTTTTCATGACTTTCCTGAGTCCATAGACCCATCTTGTTGCTTCAGCCATTTCTGCGCAGACATGACCATGTTTAAGTGAGTTGTTTTGGTGATGCCCATGTGAAACTGGACAGGAGGGCTGGGGGAATCTCTAGGAAAATGAGATTCAGCAGGAATCTGGGATGCAGTTATTTGGCCCACAGAGTCCCTGGGTTCCTCCTCCCCCCATGACTGGCTAGCATGCAGCACAGAGTGGCTCAGACATTCGGGATAAAAAGCACTGTGGTTTGGCTATGTTTTGTGCACTCCTAGGCTTGGTCCCCAGTGTGGCAGTGTTGGAGAGCTGGGATCTTTAAGAGATGAGGCCCTGATGCAAAGAAATTAGGTCGTGAGGTTTTTACCTTTTGAAAGGACTAACCCTGTGGCCTCTCAGAGTGGGTGAGTTCTCCCAAAAACTGGCAATTGTAAAGTCAAGTCAGTGGGTATCTTGGTCCTCACCTATAATATCAGTATTTGGGAATTCAAGGTTGGCCTTGGCTACATAGTGAGTTTGAAGCCAGAATAGGCTATATGATACTCTGTCTCAATAAATAGATAGATAGATAGATAGACAGACAGACAGACAGATGCAGACAAAAGAGGAAAGAAAATGTAGTCTTCCTTCTTGCTTTATCTTAACACATACTCCTGCTATCGTGACATCATTTGTATGATGTACCCACTAAAGCCACTCTACAGTGACTTCATATTCTTAGTCCTTCAGAGCTGAAAATGAACTCTTAAAAGTTCCCTGCCTTGGGTGTTTTGATAGCGCAACAGTCAACAGAGGAAAATAAGACTCAAAGTTTAACCCCCCAGGCCCTCTTTCCCAGGTCAGGCCTCTGTTCCCCCAGCAGGAAAGTCTACCTACCGCCTCATCAAAGCCCATGTACAGGAACTGCTGGTACCACTGCTGCACCTCCGGCCGGGTGCGGTCCCACAGCTGTCGCTTGGCACGCTTCAGGCCACCCAGGAATTCCTTTGCGGTGTGCTCAGCCACAGCCACATTAGTCTTGGCTGGAGTAGGTTCTGAAAAGATCAGTTCCCAAAACACAGACAATAATTCCTTTTTGAGAACGATATTCACTTTACTATTGGATTTTTTTTCCTTCTGTGTTTTTAAAGATATTTTTTAAAAAACTGTATGTATATTGGTGTTTTGTCTGCATGTGTGCCTGTGCCCCTCGTGTGCAGTGCCAGCAAAGACCATAAGAGGGTGTCAGACCCCCCTGGACTAGAGTTAGAGACTGCCGTGAACCATCACGTGGGTGGTGGGAATCAGACCCTGACCCTCTAAACCGGCAATCAGTGCTCTTAACTACTGAGCGTTCCTCCAGCCCCAGGCTATTATTAGACTTCTGATGTGGTGTAACGATCCCTGTGTTTTGAATTGACACAATGTATTGTACATATTTATGCTATACATATGCAAGGATCAAACGGGATTAATTGGCATTTCCTTCCCCCTAAATGTTTATCATTTCTTCCTGCTGCGCAGCTTTAAACTCTTTGCTAGTTCATAAAATGTGCACTGGGTTGCTCTGAGCGGCAGCCACCCTGCTGTGAGGCGGCTTGTAGAACTTACTCCCCCTTGCCTGCTTGTTATCCAACATCCCCACTCCACTCCCTCCTCAGGCTCCACTGGAAGCTACGAGGGAGAAGCAGAAGTGATTAACGATCACAGGGGAAAACTGACTCATATTTCCGGATCTCTGTGACACTCAGTTTTAGAGAAGGAGATGAAGACGGGGGAGACGATGTTCACTAGATAGCACCATGGATCCGTTTGATAACTGGTGACAGAGGACTGAAAGCCCACGTTTTGTGACTTCCAGAATGTTCTACTTCTATGTCTCTTTGTTGCTGTCTACAACATAAGTTAGGACCTGTTTGTTTGTTTGTTTGTTTTTTCGGCAGAAGTTAGTAATAGAAAAGATTTCCCCTTGGGAATGCCTTTTCCTAATTGCTGCCTGAATAGGCAGAGTACCAACAATGCATTCTGTGACTACTCCACCAGGTAGGGCTAGTGTCCGCAGCTCAGATGTATTTCACTAGTCTAAAAGGATCAACATTTGATTAACACTGTCCCACTCTTTCTGAATCCCCACTGGCAGCTCTCAGAAACACAGTTGCCAAACATCTATCGGCAGTAATATTTAATCAAACAGAATGCCACGCCACATACCCTCAAAATAAGTCTTCCAGATCTGCAAGCCTTTAAAAGAGCAAACACTTTCTGATCTTCCAAGCACAAGACCTCCAGCCCCAGGCTATTGTTTGCCACTGCTGTTCCATTCATTGCAGTTAGGAGTGAACACACCCCTTACTCGCTTGAGGCCCACTTACCTTCTCGCTTCTGGAGCATCTGCTTGAGTTTGTTTCCACTTACGCCACCTACGTAAACAAACCAGGAAGCAGTTTCAGAGCCCATCATTCCTGCAACTTTTATGCTTTGTTAAGTACAAAACTCAGAGTTGGATATAAGAACCGTGGACCCCTGCGCTGCTTTAGTAGATCCCTATAAAAGTATCTAATCGGTTTTTGGATACTTGCCACACGAGAAAAACAATGCACGGTGTCTGGGGTTCATACTGATGACAGTGACCACAGATGGCAAGCGCATTACTGCATGAGCTGCTACTTTGGAAGACAACTTTGTAATTTTAGTCCTGATGCCTTACTGTAAGGGGAGCTGCTTATCACCTGCATCTCCCAGCAAACATTATCTTCATGGTGTAATAGGTCCCATGGTGCTCTTGAATTCATGATACCCTGGGAATAACCACTTGGGAATTTGGGAGGTAAACTTATTTGTATGCAAGGTCTTTGTGGTGGTTTGAAGAACCATAGGCCTATATTAGGAGATGTGACTCTGTTAGAGTAGGTGTGGCCTTTTTGGAGGAAGTGCTATTGGGAGCCTTAAAGGTCCCGCCTCTAAGGCTTCCGCTCAGAATTCAAAAGGAAGATGCCACAATAAGTGAAAGGAAATTTCTGGAGCCCTATGCAGCGCTCATACAGCTGGCAGATTCATAAAAGCAGACCTACAAACGGACAACTTACGGGGTACCCCATTTTGCAGAGCTGCAGGAACACTTGTCTTTTGGAAAAGTCGCTGTTACATCTGTGGAAACCTTGTGAAGGCATGATGCTCCCTTCAACCTGGGATTCGTTCCCAAAACACCTCAGCAGTGTGACTTCTCCCATACGGACAATGGAATGACCTTGCTTCATTCCCCACACTGTGAGGCCTTGGAGGGACAGCGTTCACTCTTTGTTCTAACAGTCAAATTTACATAGAGTCAGTCCCACAAAATTATCTGCTAACAGACCACATAGAAATGTCTAAAGAAGACAGGCACTGAGTAGGAAGGTAACATGCCCCACTTTTGCTAACAAACAAATCTGGGCGTCCCCACAGCTGGTTATGACTAAAGAGAGCTTGGATGAGGAGAATGGGTGAATCCAGGATCCAGGGATGCTTAGTAACTTTATCTAATGGTTTGGAATGTCAGGGATTTCCCTTTGGACACTGGCTCTTTCCTGGCTGGTGTCACCTGTTCCTGTTCCAGAGTGCTGCTTTGTCAGGTTCTTTCTACCTGCCCTTTTTGTGATTTTGAGATGCATATTATCATTATCTTCACCTATGGAATTTCCCAACTATGTCTGTAAAACCCAGAAACCTCGTGGAGATCTCCCCTTATTCTTCTTCTCCCTGCCCCTTCACTTCACCCTCGCATGAAAAATAAAGAAAGCAGAGGTTGCAGGGGTAATGTACTTGCGTTAATTTTTTTACCCTCAGATCTTCACTTGCCATAGACATCCAATTGGATATCTGGGAATATCTGAAATGGAATGCTTTTTCCTGGACCCTAAATGATGACCAAATGCCTGTCAATAAAGATAACTGTAGGAAGGCGTTTACATAGGAGAGAGGAACAAATGCCTGGCAGGGGAAACTTTTTTTCACATGTAACTAGGGAAATGTAATCAGTAAACCCCAAAGCACAGGAAAGATAGTACTCAGTAAACGATCAAACAGGTCTAAACTGTGGGAATTAATTCCCAAGTTTGTAACAGAAGGGGAGTCAGCTACAGTGAAAATCTATAGCAAAAAAAAAAACAGTCACTTTATTCACAAGGCAATAATTCCAATATGCCTTGCATCTTGGTTTGAACATCCAACAAAGCCTTTGGATCTGTTGAGTTGCCTCATGAAAAGATGGCTGAGTTATTACTGTAAAATGTTGTGACTGATAGCTTAGTGTGTCACTGAGGGTGGGCTTTGAGGTCTCAGATGCTCAAGCCAGGCCCAGGGCGTCACTCTCTTTCTGCTATCTGCCCATCCAGATGTAAAAAATCTCAGCTCTTTCTCCAGGACCACGTCTGCCTGCTTGCATCCATGCTTCCCACCATGGTGATAATGGACTAAACCTCTGAACTGTAAGCTAACCTCAGTTAAATATTTTCCTTTACAAGAGTCGCTATGGTCATGGTGTCTCTTCACAGCAATAGAAACCCTAATTAAGATAGTCTTTGCAGGTGCGGTTTGTTAAGGATCTTAAAATGGTTTCACACTGGACTCAGGTTGGGCTCTACATTCCATGATGCAGATACATACAGCTGGGAAGGCCCATGAGACAAACTCAGGCAGAGATGAGGCTTACATGGCAAGCTGAGGATCATGCCATGCTTGGGTCTTAAAAATAGCTGCGCGGCTTTGCAACTTTCTCTGGTTGTCCTCCATTCAAGCTTTATCGGAGGGCAGGGCATTGGCTGTTAAGTATACTCAGTTTTAAAAGAGCAAAATTAATCTGCCTGGTAAGTCAGTAGGAAGTAGCATGTTTATCCTAAAAGAACACACCCTCCATTCACCGAGCTGGTCCCTGAAAGTTGCACACAGACTGGGTCTCATGAAGGGTAGACCCCAAACCCCTGGGTCAGGAAACAGAGCATCTACAGGCTTCTGGAACTGCCATGGGGACTCATGATGGAGCAAGGCATATCAGGGTAGTGGTGCTGTCTTCCCAGCAGGGTTCTTAACCCCTCGGTCCACGGTTTCTAGGGAAAGGATGAGCTTGGGCTTGCATTGGCAAAAGTACCTTAAACGAGAATAAGAACTTGCTCTGGGTGTGCACCCATGAGTGGTATAACTAGGTCATATTTCTATTTCTAGTTTTCCATGAAACTTGCACACTGATTTCCAGAGTGGCTGGGCCAGTGTACACTCCCACCAGCAGTGAATAAAGGCTCCTGCTTTCTTACATCCTGCCAAGCTCGTGTCGTCGTTGGTTCTCTTGATGATGGTCATTCTCGGTGGGGTGAGATGGAGTTACTTCAGTTTTAATAGGCGGCCCCCCTCGTGGGTAAGGACGTTGAACATTTTTTTTAATGCACTAAGATACTTGCACACTCGTGTTTATTGTTACGTGACTCACAACAGCTGAGAAATGGAACCAGCCTAGATGTCCACTCACAAAGAAATGGATAGGGAAACCGGTACAGAGACACAATGGAGTTTAACTGGAGACCATTATGTTAACTAAGATAAGCCAGAATGAGCATTCTGGTTCGGTTCCTTTTGCAATGATAAAATGCTATGTCCAAAAGAAACTCAGGGAGGAAAGGGTCTATTTAGCTTACACTTGTAGGTCACAGTTCATCACCCAGGGAAATCAGCGCAGACACTCAGGGAAAGAACCCGAAGGAAGAACCATGGAGGAACACTGCTTGCTGACTCTCTCTCTGGCTTGCTCACTCAGCCTTGTGCTCAGCTAGCTTTCTTATATAGCCCAGAACCACATGCTCAGGAAACATCACTGTTCACGATGGACTGGGCCCTCCTACGCTGATTACTAATCAAGATAATACATCACAGACATGACCACAGAACAAGCTGATATAGACAATTGAGATTCTAGACTGTACCACCCTGACAGTTAATGTTAACCAGGACACTGAAAGGACCAACGCCACACTCTCATGCATATCCCAGATTTTCATTTATATGCATATGGTTTTATGCATGTATGTATACAGATTGGGTATAAGTCATAAAACCAGCAAGGGGACCATGAGAGGAAAAGAAGAAAATGTAAAAGATGAAAGGGTGTTTGTCTCAGTGACTCTTCTCTCGATGTGACAAAATACCATGACCATGGCAACTTAGAGGAGAAACCATTTTGTGGAGCTTACAGTTGCAAAGAGTGAGCCTATGACCACCATGGCAGGGAGCATGGCAGCAGGCAGGAAGGCATGGCACTGGAGCAGTAGTTGAGAGCTCACATCTAATGCCCAAGCATGAGGCAGAGAGAGAAAGAGAGCTAACTGGGACTAGCACAGACTTTTGAAACCTCAAAGCCCACCCTTGGTGATACACCTCCTCCAACAAGGCCACACCTCCTAATCCTCCCCCAAACAGTTCCCCAACTGGAGAGCAAGCATTCAAATACGGGAGCCTATGGGGGCCATTCTCACTCAATCCACCACAGCAACAGAAGAGGTATCTTGTGATATGGAAGCAGGAAGGGGCTGACTGCAGAGAGGAAATATGGAGGAGGGGGAGGGAAAAGGCAGGGGAAGAGGACCAAAGTATGGAGGAAATGGACAGAGTGAAACCCTTTCCTCTATATAATTTTAACACTAAGAAAGAAAAAGAAAAGAAAGAATGCCAGGTTTGGGTTCTGAGTGCAGCTCAGTGACCACTCATGCAGCACAAGGAGGCCTAGGATCAATCCTCAGCATGCAAAACAACCAGAAATCTGTTCTGTGTTTGTCAATAACGCATTACTAAGGCTGGAAAAAGACTTTTTTAGTAAGAACTCTTGCATAAATGATTTACTGTGTTATCAAGGAGAAAAAAGTCAGTATTCAAAGCCAAGAGTCAGCATCTGGGAATTCTACCAGGGTGTGCATAGGAGTGTGTGTGTGTGTGTGTGTGTGTGTGTGTGTGTGGTTTTGTGTGTGTGCCTGTGTGTGGTTGTGGGTGTGCATGTGTGGTTGTGGGTGTGGTTTTGTGTGTGTGTATCTGTGTGTGGTTGTGTGTGTGCATGTGTGGTTGTGTGTGTTAGTGCACCTAATACCACACTTCTGGGGCTGCATCACTCACACTATGCACAATCCATACAGAGCCTCCCCTCCTAGCCTACTGTAGCATGGATATGAGTGTTGCCTGCTGACCGCCAGGATAGCAGTACCATCCAGAGCAGCCGTTCTCAACCTTCCTAACGCTGCAACCCTTTAACGCAGTTCCTCATGCTGTGGTGACTCCAACCATAGAATTATTTTGTTGCTACTTTGCAACTGTAATTTTGCTTCTTTTATGAATAGTAATGAAAATATCTGATATGCAGGATATCCGATATGAGACCCCCCTAATGGGGTCATGACGCACGGGTTGAGAATCACTGATCTAGAGAACCTGGCCTATGTTCTGGGATGGAGTAGGGAAAATGCTAGCACTTACTCAAGTGCCTCCCTTGTGATCTTATGGCTGTACTGACAGCACCTCCTGGACTCTGCTAGAACAGTCTTCGTTTACAACACCTCTTCATTCTCAGAAGTGCCCCAGCTTTGAGGATAATGTACAGGCATCCTAATTTTAGAGAATGATAGCAGAGAAACACCTTGGGAAGAATCTGTAGGGGCCACACTAAGGGATGGACAGATGTTAGGATGGCATTATTTGTCCTTATATCTTGCTCAAGGAAGTTGGTATATACCGGGCAGGGAGCTAAGGAGTTGGCAAAGCAGGCATCAGAGCAGAGCGGCTTCTGTGGTCTGTGTGCAGGTTGCCTATGTTGATGTGGCTGCTTTTAAACAACAACAGTGTTCAGTGCGGTCTTCACAGGCAGCATCTATCAAGAAATAACTGTCCCATTTCTGCTTTGCCACTGTTCTGATCAGGCCACTTCTCTGCAGCTGGAGAAGGTCACTGGGAGCCCAGAGAAAGGAAACCCTCGACTTCCTGCCTGTGGCTTGAGATGTTCATTCTCAGCCATGTCTTCACTGGGCCACCACCGGCTCTACCCCTCTGCCACTGTAAGCTCTGGATGTTTTATTTTCTAAGCTGTCTTGCTCATTTATCATGTCAACAGAAAAGCAACTAGGACGGTGAGTAGCAGCATTTCCAATGCCTGGGCCACCATGTGAAGATGAAGCACGTGGACCCCAGAGATTCCCCATTACGAATCACTTGAGGACTCTGAACATAACACAGCCCAGCTGAGAACTGGCTGGGCTGCTGGAGAGATGATGATGCGAACAGATAAGGCGGGGGACCGACGCTCAATGCTGTACTTCCCTCCCAACCTGAAAAGTCAATGAAGAAATCTATGTCGTTATTTGCCAAGGCCGATAGGTACATTCTTGGCTCTGCTATTGGCGTTCATGAATAGCTTAACATTTATCAGTCTCTAACAAGTCATAGGGCAGCACACACAGAATTAAGCACCACCCTCCATCTGTTTGCCTTCTGTAGAAGGGCTTCACAATTAATGAATGAAATGTGGCTGAGTGCTGAAAGAGACACGGGGTTTGGGCTGATACGGCAAGCCTGCAATTTCTTGCGAGCGTGAGTCACCGCTGCTTCAGGAATGAAAGCTCCACCATGGCGGATCTCAGCTGCGCTGAAAGGCTCGGAGAGGTCCCATGCCATGAATTATGAATGCTGTGGTTCTGCCAAGCCCTGTACCCTCAGCTATATATTAGTACATATAATTGGACACCACACTGACTCAGCTTGAGGGAAGGAGTAAGGAACAAAAGGAGAGCGGCGGATCCTTTAGTACAGCGTCTCCAGCTGTCGTTTCCAGGCTGCGATGAAAAGCAGCGACACACGTATCAAATCTGGCTCCCCGGAATTAGAACCGCACAAGGGCGCACTCAGAGTCTCGCGATGTCCCACTCTAAAGGTGAAAGTCTTAACAAGAAGACCAAGAGGTGATCCTTCTCTTCATGAAAAGTGCTTGGATACCATAACGAGTCCTGTTTGGAGGCTGGAGAGATGGCTCCCTTGTTAAGAGCACTGACTGCTCTTCCACAGGACCCCAGTTTGATTTGCACATTTTCATGGCAACCTGGGGTTACAACACCTCCTTCTGGCCTCTGCCGGCACTGCAAGCGTGAGGTGCACAAACGTACATGCAGTGAAGGCAAAACACCCATACATGTAAAATAAAGGGGGGGGGTGTCATGTTTGAGAGTCAATGTATTTTCGTCTTTTGTAAAAAGGTTGTATTTCAGCTCAACGATTCTGATGCTGTAACTGATTCCATCACTCACTTCTTGGTATTAACTCTAAAATATGAGTGCTGAAAACGAAAGGCCCATGTGCACAAGTTTAGCTCACGTGAGCGTAGTGCTGACGTTTGCAACAGTAATCCTTTAACTAGAACAAGCTTCCCTTTATTTTCGTGGTCCCTCTCACCGTATTCTACATCGCCTCGCCCTGGAGTTTGGTTTACCATGCCTGCTCTGAGAAAGCAAATATGAAGTGACAGAGAAATCAAGGGTGTCTTCTTTTACATTTGGCAGTGCCCAACGATGTCCCTTCGTACTGGGACAAACACCAATCTAAGGCGCCGGGCAAATGATTTAGAGTCTTCCAGCTCCTGTTCTCCTGGCAGTTAATCTAGGGTCACGCTGCTGCCTCCCAGAGTTGTAAGGCCCAAAGGCGCTCCTATGCACTGGCGCGGGGAGTGGGGGGCTCACTTGAGACCTCCAACAGGTCACACAGAAAGATACCTTTCCAGGTTCAGAAGGTGGAGTCTGGAGTTCTGGGTAGAGAAGCCTGAACATCCTTCAAAACAATTCCTTTTGGTGTGCCGCGAATGCGCTTTTAATGGAAAAAGAACTGGGAGGGGGTTTCAGACGTTTCAGCTAATTCAGCTAAATGTAGTGGAAGAGGTTAAGCATTACTCAACTTTAAAGGCCGGCTCCTGCCCTGTCTAAAACATCAGGCCCCAACTGCTTTGCAGCGTGGAATGCTATCAGCTCTGCTGCCTGAAAGGGAATTGGAGAAAGAGAGCAGCTTGTTCTACTTGCCTACACCAACCACTTCAAGCCTCCACCATCCCTGAGTTGGCCTTTCTTGTAGGTCCTTTGGATCCCTATTCCATTTATTCAGGGTTGCCCCTTAGTCTGCAATTGCTACCTTCGAATTTGATACCCTCACTGCCTGCCCAAGTGCACCTCCTGGGTCTCATGCCGAGTGCCAAATCCTAGACCTGTTTCCTCTGTCTGTCCAGTCCAGGCTAAGAGAGGGATCAAAGGCAGGCAAGCAGCACCCTATCTCCTTTCCTACTTCCAATCTCCTTACCCAGCCCCCGCAGCACTCTCCGCCAGGCATCTGCCACTCACCTGGACGCACGCACAGCAGAAGGAGCAGCCCCAGCCCGGCCAGGACCAGGACCGAAGGCCGCACAGACGAGATGGCCATGGCGCCAGGACGCGGCAGAGTGGCTGGGGGACGACTGGAGAGGGAGACCCGGGCTCAGCGACGCAGGCGTGGAGGCCAGAGCTCCGGGTGTCCTTGCCGGGGGCGGGACCCACCGGATGGGCAACAAGCCAGTAGGCTGCCAGCCAACCTGCAGTTCAATGCCACCGAGGCACACTGTCCTGCCGGTCTGCGGCGAAACGCTGGGAGCAGGGAGCCGCGTGACCAAAGTGGGTGAGGGCGAGCCAGATGCCACGCACAGATCGACAAGGCTGCAGACAAGGAATGCTGTCTACCCAGCCCCGCCGCCGCGGCGGTACCTCTCAGGCAGCATAACCCTCCCTTAGCATCCCAGGCCCTTGGCTCCAGGCTCAAGCCTTGCCTTATAAAGTATTCTTTGAATGTCCTTAATTCCTGAGCTGCAGTTAAAGTTGGCTCCTGCAAAGCCTCGTTTTATGATATTTTGAAAAACTCTGGGTTCTGAGCTCAGTCCAGGAAAACCTCTCAACTAAAGCCGCTCCAGTGTAGAAACCTTCAGGAGACTAGTATTTTTGCAAAGCTGTTAGCAAAGATCGTGTGTCCCTTGTGCATGCTCTCACCCTGGGTCATTTGAACTCTTGGAAAAGGAGGCAGAGGACACTCATGGTCTCAGCAACAGGCTTGGTCATCAAAAGAGGCCACAAAAACAGCCAGTGTGCTCAACGAAAGTGAAGACCAGCTGGAGGTGGTGCAGCCCTGACCATCTTGCAAGGGGCCCCTAGCAGCAGATTCAGGGAGCACAGACAAACTGTTTTAGCAGATAAATGGAAACTTGCCTTTAGATGCAGTCCCCAGTTAAGACTGGCCTGCGCTCCTCAGACTGCTGCTTCTTCACAGAAACACTCAGTCTTAAATCAAGGAGAGGTGCTTAGTCCCTGGACATCTGGGGAGCCCCCTTGTAAGGCAGAGGAGTTTCTCCAGCAGGCAGGAGAAAAAGCAAAGTTTAGCCAGCAAAGAAAAAGAAGAGAAAGGTGAACCCGGAAGTTATGTAAATACTGGTTGGCATGGCACAGGCATAAGAGAATTAGGGACTTGCTAGTGCATATACTGCGGGTTGCCCCGATCTAGCCGATGCTGGGTGAGGCCCTGCAATCTGAATTTTGCTTAAGGCTCTCAGGGATGCTGAGAGTGTGCGTCAGAGGGCACAGAGAGAAATTCCACTGCTGAAGCTCACCTGTTCTCTTAGCCTTCCCTTGGCCTTAGGGAGGACAATCTGAAGACTGAGCACAGTGGGGAAGGCTAGGGCTTAGATTCCAGTGTGCTTCTGCATTCTGCACAAGCGTTTAAATGACTCACCTGCCTTTCTCGATGTGTATCTGTAGAGGGGAGGACCCAGCATCCGCCCTACTGAGGTAGGAAGTCGATGTGGAGAGCCTCCTATGCTGTGAGCACTCAAAAATGTTGGTCACCATTGTTATCACCTAGACTCTCCCTGGCCTCTGTGTCCTGTGCTCAGTGCCTTGTTGCCTATGGTCTTCCTCCCCTTCCAGCCCAGGCCAGACTCTCAGGAGCTGTCATTCTGGAATGATGCCAATCCACCCCCAGTGCCGCTGTCAGTCGGGCTTTCCAGATGCTTCCCCGCAAGATGTCCTTCAGAGCAACGCTGCAGAGACCTATGCTTTAACTTCTGGTTCGCAGATGATGTGGTGACAGAGGAGCAGGGGAAGTGCCCTTACCCTGTGGGGCGCCATCAGCCCAGCACTCCACAAGGAAGATCTGCAGGACACATCACATGTGACAGAGATGCAATCTAACACAGCTGTGACCCAATACCGCATCACAAAAGATGGCAGGAGAGATGCAATGGTGGAATAGGCTCCGTTCCAGGATTGCCAGTTTTGTAAGTTGTCGAAAATGGTATTGGGGGGACCTTTCAAAGCCCTTGGCTCTTACAACAGCAGCCTGTGAGATTTGTGGGTAAAATGGTACAATGTATGAGGTTTACCCTAAAATATTTAAAGGACTAAAGAGATTACTCTGAGGTTAAGGGCATTCAGTCTTTTGCAGGGAACCCTAGTTCAGTTCTAGTGCCCACACAGCAGCTCATAACCACCTGTGACTTCAGTTCTAGGGTATCCAATGACCTCTTTTGGCTATCTGGGCACCAGACATGCATGTGATAGACGTGCATACATGTACATAAAAATAAACACATAATACAGATCTTTAAAAAATATTTAATAAAAATAATGACAATTGATAACTCTTTTGCCAGGAACTCGTGTGCATCATGAGCCTTCAGCTGTGATGTGTATGTAGGACCTAGGTCTGCATGTATGTGTGTCCCTAAAAGCCATACATTGAAATCCTAGTCCCCAGGGTAATAGAGGTGGGTCTCTAGGGGATGCTGCGGTTATGTCCTTATAAAAGAGCCTCCAGTGAGATCCATACCACCAAGGGACAGCTGGAGAAGCTGCCACCTATAAGCTAGAAATTGAGTTCTCAGTAGACATCTATCCCCCTGTTGCCTTGCCCTGGGGCCTGCCAGCATTAAGGACTGTGGGCCATCAACTTCTGTTGCTCATAAGGTACCCAGTTTAAAGTATGCTCTTATGCCAGACCTAAGAAAGCAAGTTACCAGTACATCACTCTAGTCTTCTCTGGGATGTGTTTACAAATATTCATTAAACTATAGGACCTTAAATGCTACCCCGTATCCATAGAATATACAACTACATGTGAATCCCCGCCACCCCAGTTCAATTACCGAATCTACTCTCTGCATCTCCACAGCTTCCTAGGTTGGCCTGTACCATTACCACTCTTTAGTCTGGCATTCTTTCCTCATCTCTGCTAGTCAGAACCCTACTCCACAGGCATCTGTCACTGCTTCAACGATGGCCCCAAATATGGTGATTTAGACTCTTCATGATCCTGTGGGTCAGGAGTCTGAGTTGGGCTCAACCAGGTGGTTCGGTTCCGTGACATGCTGGTGAAGGTCTCTCGGCACTGCTTGGATGACAGAGGGATTGAGGTGGACAGCTCCATTCACCTGGTCAGTGACATGGAGCTGGACTCCACTGAGGTGCCCTAATGTGGCACCTCAAGCGTGGTGGCTTTAAGCTCCCAGAAGGGACATTGTAAGAGCGGGCCCTCCAGGGACAAGAAAAGTAAGCTGCCATGATTGTCTTAACCTGGAAAGTGGCACAAATCAATTCCATTGTGTTCTGTTGGCTAAGAACCACAGGACTGGTGGTCTAGTGAAGGGTCAGGGAGCGCTTTACCAAAGGGAAAATATCAAAGTGGCCACAACCCTTTTAACCTGCCATACTCCCCAAGCATTCAGGCCCAACTCAGGTGCTGCCTACACAAGAAGCTCTCTCTCTTCTCCTCCTCAGGCTGGATCATCCTTCCCTTTCTCTCCCTGCAAGCCTTCTGCACCTCTGATCCCTTCCCTGCTCTACCGTAGATTCCTTTGTCTTATTCTCTTTTGTTCCTTGAAAACCGAGCTCCCCCAGTGTTCCTCTTTTCAATCACTGTACAGAGCCACACTACGAATTCCTGAAGAGCAAATAGATGCCATCGAAGAGTGCATCAGTTCAAGACTATTCTGGTATTGTACAAACGAGATCATTTGGTATGACTGCATTTTTTGTTTTATCCATCTGATACTAGAAAAGGATACGGGATATGCAGTCATATCTCACTGTATTCAGGACTTGGGGGGGTAGTAAGAGCTGGGGTAAGAGCCCTGCCACATACTTGCCCTAACAACTGGCTAAGCCAATCCTCCAGCTACATCAGTGTTAAACTTCCTTCTTAGTGATGGGACCTCAAAACCCCTTTCCACTGGTTAAGCCAGTTTCCAAGCTGGAATTTTTAATAACTTTTGCCATTTCAAATAATGAACTGAAGCCAAAGGTGGGGAGGAAAAGTTCACTTTAGTCTAAAAAAATATAGAGGCACACAAAGTCCTTATTGTAGAAGGCTCACAAAAGGGTTCTGTGAATGGTGATCATGAAGAGGTGCCCAGGATCCCACAAGCAGGCCTGGTCTTTTAATGTCAGTGGTCGGGACCCCACAGGCAGGTTTGGTCTTTTAACATCGGTATCCAGGACCCCACAGGCAGATGTCCACCCTGAGAGTCTGTACCTGGGATCCAAGGGCAGATATGATCTCTTAATGTCCAAACCAAAGAATTCACCAACCAGTGTGGTCTCTCAGTGTTTGAGCCCAAGACCTACCAGCAGATCGACCTGCTAGTGTCTATACCCAGCATCTCAATAGTGGACCAGGCCCCTTAGTGAATGCCAGTGAGAATCCAGAGCCAGGAGACCTGGAGGCAGCCTACGAGCTCCGGAGAAGTAGCTCTTTCTGTGCAAGGGCCTTTGGTGACATAAGAAAGCTTGACTGGAGCGTGTTGCCAGGCTCTTGCACTTTAATTTTCAACATCTGAACCAGAATTCTGAAAACAGATGGACATGATTTCCAGATGAGATGCAGGAAGCCTCATCTCCTTTTCCCTGGATGCCTCCCTCCAAGAAGTGGAGGACCACAGTGGAAAAACCACATGGTTCTCCCAACTACAGAGAGCAGGGAACTTTGTATATACTGTGCATACCTGTGGCTAACTCCATCCCTTACAGGACATACTTTAGGGCTTCTTCAGCTTCTCTGATTTGCCAGCATTTGCTACTCTTGTACTCTGAGGGCTTGTATTAAGTAAAATAAAGGTTTTTAAAAAAGAATAAGCTCTGAGATGTCACAATAGTAAGTGTATCACCCAGACAGCTACCAAATGGCTGACAAGATCCACTAGACAGAGATGACTCAGATCCTAGTCTGGATGGGATAGGATGGCTCAAGGTTTCATCAGATCGCAGTACAATTAATATGCATCGTTTCTTTCTGAAAGTTTTCAGGTAATCCTTTTGAGTCTCAGTTGATGGTGAATGACTAAAATGAGGAAGGAGAGGCAATGCACAAGAAGATACTTCCATGAATTTGCTAATGCAATGGAATAATCCTAGAGAGTGGACAATGACAACATAGCTTACATTGAGTACATCCATAATCACCCACAAATCCACAAGCCACGCTGCCCCTGAAATCTAATGCTAATAATTTAATCAGCACTTTATGATTTCCACTTTAACACCCAGGTAAGATAGACCCCGTTTATAGATAGGAACTCCCAGGGTCTAGGCTTGACTGTTGCTCAAGTTTTTCCAGCATCTGAAGAGTCTGACTTTCACCCTGTTTCTCCCTTCTAAGCAAACCTTTATCAATCCAGTCTGTATTTTTGTGTTAACCTCAGACACAGGCTCAATGATGCCAGCACCTGGGTTGGCTCTGTCCTCTGCGGGCTGACCTTCTACTGAGGATTAGCACATAAACCAAACATGTAATTATATTTTGCAAACTGTTTGAAAACCTTCCAAGAATGTGCATGCTAAAGACTCCAAAAAGCAGGATTAGCATTGTTTTAAACAAGAGTGACAAAGACTTATAAAACCATTCGATAGTCTATGCAGTGTCTTGGAGAGACTTCATTACTTCAAACATGGTTCTGAACTGAGACTGAAACATGCTTGTCCATTTCAGACTCTGCCAAGCATCTCACCCAAGATATTAACTTAGGAATTCTCTCTCCTGTTGGCCATTACAGTGCCATTCAGTACAAAATGACATATGACTTCTAAATCATTCTAAATGGCTCAACCCCTGCCTTCAGTAGATTTAGCCCTTGTTCTGTTTCCTGGATACGCTGAGGAAGACAGCCATTCTTCATGTCGCATTTGCGGGAGTTGCTGGCTGTGGATATGTGCTCAGAATTACTCGAGCCACTTCTTACTATCTAGCTGGTGTTCCTCATCCTCGGACAGTTGCCCGGTGATGAAGGAAGGGATGGGTATCCCCAGCTGCTGGAGATAACATGTCACAGGAGCAGCTGCGGAGGTTCTTTCTATCATCTCTATTTGAAGGAGCAGAGGAGCCCCTGCAACAAGGCAAGAATGACAGCTGCCTTAGGGCACAGCCACTTGATGAGCCTGTGCAATCCCACAGCTGTCTCTCTTCCTTCTTGCAGGATGGAGCCTGAGCACCAGTCACTAACCCGTAGTCAGGGAAACACAAGTCCTTGGAGGAGGTCTATAGAGATCCCCTGCTCATGCAAGAGATACTTACATACAGCTTTGCCTTCTCCACTGTCCCAAGCTTGAAGACTCTACCTAATCGCATCTACATGTTCCAGTTCCATTACTGAGGTGGAACTGAGGCATGGCCAACTGTGTGCTCTTAAGCTATGTGACTCAATGGATGTCGGCAGCTGCAGTCACCACGACTGCAGACAGATGCCTGGTTCCTTTTGTAGCATCCCCCAACTCTTGCTTCCTGCCAGTATAGTTTGTGTCTTCTGGAACTCCAGCAAACAGAAGCACACAGTGTGTCCTCTTTTATAGTTCATTATCTTTGTATATAGTATCCTCAATTTTTTCCATGCTGTGTCAGTTATGACTTCTTTTTAATGAGTGTCACTGGTGACAGTACCATATGGACAAGCATGACTTGGTCTATCTAGTCACCGGTTACTGTATATGTTTTGGGTTTAATGAATAAATCTGGGGTAAATATGTATATCCGAGTTCTTGTGTGGAGACATTTCTTCGGTGGCTCCCTAATGGAGGCAGCAGAATCATGTAGTAGTTTTTGTTTATCTGCATTTTAAAACACTTTAATGATAATGAAGATGTGGGGGGTATCTACCCATTCATAAAAGTGTGTTAATAGTTCCCAGGAGAGCCACAGGAGGCAGGCAAATCAATGAATCCCTGACTTCTTGCACCTGGTGGCTTAGCACTTCACAAACAAGAATGTCTATACGTAGAAGGAAAGAAGCTGCACAGAGGCTCCCATAAACCACATCTGTACAGCCCCTCAGTGCAGGGCCCACCCTCCCTCCACAGCATGCAATGCATGTGTTCTCAGGGTTGTTGGGGGGATCTGCAGCTGGGGACACAGTTGCCTCAGAGGCAGGCAAGGCTTCTTTGGGGCATGGCATCTCCCCTTCACCCTTATTGGTGGAGCTACGATACCAAAGATGCACAAAAGTCAGCTCTCCCTCCTCTCCAGCCCCATCTCCAGGAACACAGTGCATCTACAAGACCCCAGCGCTGTGGTGGACTTTGGCTCATCCTCTGCCTTTTGCTGGTCCAAAGTCCCCATGCTGTGTGCTGCATACAGTCACAATCAGGTCCTTTCCTTAGAACACACTTGCACCATTCCTCCCCTCAACTATGGGCCACCCTCTGGGCAACTTTGACCCATGGGAAGACCAGCACACTAACCCAGCCCACTGCCTGTTTCTGTAAGCAGACTTATTGGAGTATCTAGGATTGTGAACTTAATTACTGTCATCTGTATGCCTGCGAGTGTTTTCACTTCTCCTTGGTTCTGATGAGTATCAGGACAGAGACTACATCGCTCTCAAAGCTAAAATGCTGTCTGGTCATTACAGAAAAATGTCTGCTACCCTGAGAACAGGATGCAGTAGAAACAACACCCCGAGACCCTCCCAGCCCAGGTCCTGAGCACCAGCAACTCACTCCCTCTTTGGGCAGCTACCATGTGAGAAGTTCCACTGGCCTTCCAGAGGGAGCAACACAGAAAAAGAGGCCTCATGGGTGCCTCCGCTCCAGCGAAGCCTCAGCTAAGGACACCGCTGGACTGAGTCCAACAAGAAAATCTTCCAGCAGAACTGCCCAGTGCAGGGAGTTACAGAGTCATTGTTTATGCCTCTGTTTGGGGTGGTTTGTTATGTAGCCACAGGTGGCCTCAACTTTACCCTTTTCTGGGCTGAATCCACCAGGGACTAGGCTGTGCTCTAGGCTCAGGGTATCCATGGATCATCTGTGAGGCAGGATCCTAGGAAGAAGACACACAGGATGAGTGAGGGTGGGGAAAATAATTAAACAGGAGTAAGAAAAAGCAACAGGGACTCTGACAGTCTGATTCTCTTTACTATAATAAAATACCCAAAGCAGACTAACTTTGTCAAGAAAAGAAGATTTATTAGCTTACAGTTCTGGAGTCTGAAAGTCCAAACATCGCAGGCCAGACTGAGGTTAGCTGTCACCACCTGGCAGCTGGCAATGGTGAGAGCGTGTGTGCAGGAGAGAGAGGTCACCTGGTTAAGTCAAGGAAGCACTCCTTCCAAAGGCACGCTCCAATTACCTTGAAGCCCACCCCCAGGCCTTACATCTTTAAGGCTCCAGACCACCTCCCACCAGCATTAGAATATGGGAGCTCCATGAAGGAAGGACCTGAGCCTGCTTGAGCAGTGTGAAGGGAATGGACCAAGCAGGAGTCCATCCAAGCAAACCTCTATGGCAACTTGTAGCAGAATGAAGGGGTCTATGAGTATTACTGGTAGAATTTTCTTCACATTTTTTTGGGGGGGGGAAGCAGGCAGAGTGGCATGATACGTGTAAAGGTCAGAGAACAACTTTCAGGAGTTGGTTCTCTCCTTCCCCCATAGGGTTCAGGGGAATCACTCTTGGATCATCCAGTTTGGCAGCAACAAAGTTCCAATGAACATTGTTGGAATCTCCTTCCACCTCCGCCCGTGCCCCGCCCTTTTGAGGTAGAGTCTCATATAACTCAGGTTAGCTTCAAACTCACAAAGTACCCGAGGAGAACCTTAAGCTTCTGAACCTCCTGCTTCTGATTTCTGATTTGCAGGATTATAGGCTGTAGTGCCGCTGTTGTTTCGTGTAGTGCTGGGAATGACATGCTAGACAAACACTCTTAACAACTGGTCTACCTCTGAATCTCACGGTAACAGGAGTTTTCATGTGTGAAGCTATGCAACTCATGATAATGCACACTAGCTTCCTGGATATGAATTTTCATGTATATTTGTATTTACATTTGTGAGTGTGTGTGTGTGTGTGTGTGTGTGTGTACATTCATATATGTATTGTGGACACATGTGAGGAGGTCAGAGCACAATCGTGGGTATCAGACTTGCCTTCCATAGAGTCAATGCTTAGTGTTCAAAGATGGCTTGGTATGGTTTTATTTTTGTGATAATGAGAAATTTAATATAATTTTATAAGAACTTCAAACCAAAGAAATCATAAAATTCCCAGAACCTTGGAGCATTCAAACCACAAACACATTCCCTACGCCTACTGATGTTTGGTCCATGTTCACAGCTCCAGATTTACTTGGAAAGTCTTGTACTCATAGCCCCATATAAGAGCTTTGGCCTGGCTGAGCACTGAGGTCTCTTGGCACAGTGACTCCAGACCATATGCATCCTTATCCTGGGGTTTAACCATCTGTTCCCTTTTCTACCCCAAGTGCTGCATCTGCATTACCTTCATGCTTTCAATAGCCCAAGAGCATTTTTTCCCACATGATTCTGTAAAAGTTTGTAAGGTATCTACATGCTCAGGACATTGTTAGGGAACCCAAGATGAACGAGTCATCTGTCCTGTGATAAGCAAACATGCATTCTAGATTTTAGATGCATTTTGCCATGTCTCTACGTTGGGAGACTATGGGAAAACATGCTACAAAGCCAAAAAATTTCTCTTTATTCCAGAGTAGGGGAAGCATAGGTGAGTAAAAGTTGAATCTGAACATCTTCAGCAGGCCCATGTATATGAACTCTTGGTTCTTAGCTGGTGGGGTTGATCTTGGACATCAGGCATAGCTGGTGGATGCAGGCTAAGGGGCAAGAGTTTAGGTGATAGCTGAACCTTGTTTCTGGTCCCTTCCTTTTGATTCATGATTTTCCAAGAAGTAAGAAGCCATTCCACAAGCTGAGCTCACACTGCCAGCCAGGGTCCCCTACCAGGGTGGGCTGATGAACCCCTAACTTAGGAGCCCAAACAAATCTTTCTTCCCTTCTATTTCCTGCCGCAGTGATGAGAAGAGTAAATAATACGGTGGGGTAAGATATTGCTTGCTGTCTTCTATGTTTTAACAATTGTTATGATTTGAATATATCCCCCCACCAAGTCGCCACATTAAAGGGCCACTAGCCCATGGTCCCACTGGAAGAAGTCAGAACCTGGTGGAGATGGGGCTTTGTGGGGAGGTCATATCATGAGAGACATGGCCATGAAAGGGATAATGGAACATAGGCCCTCCTTTCTCCCTTTGATTTTTGATCTTTACAGGAAGAATAGTTTCCTCTGTCGCATGCTGCCCATGACATCGCACCTTGTCCCATGCATAAAAGACCTGAGATCAAGCAATGAGGGTAATAAACCTTTCTTTCCTGTAAGTTGTTTAGTTCTGGTATCTGGTCACACTGATAGAAAGCTGGCTAACACAACCCTTAGCATGACCATTAACTGATGGCCACGTGAATGGAGATAAATCAGGGGGTGCAGAAAGCTTGTGACCTACTGGAATTGTATTAATAGCGCAGAGGGAGGCAAATCCTATGTTCTACACATAATGACTAGTTTTTCTTTCTGACCTGACTCAGCGTGGTCAAAGTTGAGCAGGGGGACGTTTCCCCTTCAGCACCACATGGAAAAAGCACAGACACCATGACAAGAATGATGTCATGGTGGAGCTGCAGAAGCTGGTGTTAGAGATCTGGGTGGGTTCTGATGAGTTTGCTGCGACCAGCCACTATTTCCGATTAAGTCATGTTCTTGCTGAAGTTAGCGCAAGAAGCCTACCAAAACGTCCACAGGAACCAGCCACTCTTGGTCAACACCTAGACCAAAATGACACAAAATTAATGGAGGTCATCCGACAGACGACTCTCTGTTCTGCCCCACATTTTTGTGCCTGGGCCAAAACCGCTTTGCATTTCCTGTCTTACACCCACAGGGATTGGCATCTGGAAGGGTTCAGATATTTTGAATAGTGTTTGAACAGTAATGCTGGAATCTGGCTGGGGGAAAAACAGAGCAAACATTTCTGATAATAAGGAGCAACAAGGCTCTCATTGAATGACAAGGGTCTTCATACAGTTTTAACATTAACGCACTCTGCACCCAACAAGGAGACTTCTTTCTTCCCTGTATTGTCCTCAGCTCCTGCCCCCCCAACACCCAGATCTATATGGTCAAGGTCATGGTCTGATGTGAGTATAATCAACAGTTCTGTCTCCTTGGAGGTTCAGATCTGAGCAGCTCATGCGGATAGTCTTAAGCATCGTAGACGCCTGTTATACAGAGCTAGTCATATTTTGCATATCACAGTAAAAATCAAAGGTCACATAAGTGTGCAGAGATGGTGAGAATAAGACTATTCCAGATGGTGATAAATGCTTTCTCAAGTCCTCCAACAGCGCCCTGAGTCACCCTTGCCTCTGGTATTGGGTGGGAGTAGGCGGGAACTAACACAAAAACCTCTGGGGTAATTTCATAGAAAAATATACCAGCTACAATTTGCTCTCCTTAAGAGAACTGACTTTAGTTCTACAGAAGGCCACTATTTATGTGAGCCAAGTGTTTAGCTGGCTTAGGGCGGATTGAAGAAAGGGCTTTGACTAAATAGCACTGATGCATCTGAGTAAGACCA
Organism: Ondatra zibethicus; assembly: GCA_004026605.1. Lineage (NCBI taxonomy): Eukaryota > Metazoa > Chordata > Mammalia > Rodentia > Cricetidae > Ondatra > Ondatra zibethicus. Next base: position 180,321 of record PVIU01001556.1, on the reverse strand, counting down.
ATCATTCTGACAAAGCATTGTTGCAATTATTTCTTTTGTGAATAAACTTCTGTTTTGTCATCAAAATTCCCAGTGATGGCAAATATGCCAAAATCCCACACTAGAAGGCATTAGTCATCCATTCCTTGTCACTACATGTCCAACCATTATGGCTACCTAGGCAAAGTCTTCTGCTTCCCCACCCCTCCAAGACATTATGCAGGCAAATAACTGGGAGAGTGAACTTCAATTGTGGAAGCTCTGCCGGCTGCAGTGCACAGAGAAGCTCCCTGCCTGGAGAAATGGGACATCCAAAGAGCGTTCCCTGATGTAAACAGCCTCATGTCCAACAAGTGAGCCAAGTGTTTAGAACAGTAAAAATATTAAGCCGCTTGAAGGACAACCATTTTGGGCATTCAAACACACTGTTAGAATTCCTGTATTCATCCCAGGACCTCACCTGGGCTTGGTTGGTTGTTGAATTCATCCCTAAGGTGGAGGGAGTGTATATGAAGCAAGACGAAGTGGGACTAGAGAAGCTCCAAGAAATAACAGTCCTCATAGTGAGACCCAGGTCCTCTTGTACACTGCTTTCTTGGTCCTCTTGTACACTGACTCTTCCTCTTCAACCACACCCAGAGGTATATAGGAACCCACTCCCTGTCACCACCCTGTGAGGTCTGTCTAGCTTCCTCTGGTGATATTTCAGCTGGCAACAAGAACATAGCGCTTAGCTTTGGTAGAGATGAGAGAGGAAGGGCTGAAGAAAAGAATATTGCTTAGGTCCAGTCAGAGGCCTGCACTCTATATATAGGACTGAAAGAGCTCAAAGGGGGTCCCAAAAAAGTCACAAAGCAAGACTGTCTCAGGAAGAAGAGTGTGGCAAGGAGATGGGAAGTGTGCTGACTCATCTCTTTTCCCCGTGACCAGCTCAGGGGAGATGAACCCACAGAGAGAAGGCAACGAATAAATATTTTCAGCCACACCCAAACACGGTGGGACTTAAACTGGAGAAAGAGCAACAAAAGCAGGCAGTATTACTAAAGGTGACCCCCCAAAGAAATGACTGGGAATAAAATTGATACGTAAATAAAAAATAACGAAAAAGACCAAAGCAGAAGCTTAAGGGCTGAACAACGTGGGACGAAGCCTATGCATTGGTAAAATGGTCATCAGGTGACGAGATGCAGGTCAGCCGAATTTCAGCTGCAGTACGAACAAAGCTTGGTGAGGACAGAGGGCGTGCCACAGCACACAGTGAGATTTCATTTTACACACATGTAGTAAACAAAAATCAATCTAGAGGTGAGGTAGGCATGCCTAAGGAAAGCTTACCAGGCAGAGACTATGTTTGACTTGAGTTACACATATATCCCCTCTTAACAATGCACTCAGCCACCCGGGACCTCACCTGCCTTGAGCTGCACGCAGGCCTAACTCTAAAGAAAGTAAGCGCTGCTCCTCCCTGGGAACCCTTAGTAACTCCCCTTTCATGCTTAGTTTCCATCAAATGGAACTAGAGGTAGGGGCCAAAAATAACTGGAAAACTGGACACAATAGGACAGGCAATTATTTCCAGACACAGGGCCACAGCCAGCAGCAGACGAGAAAGGTTAAGTGAGGGAGGCCTGCTGCCACTCGGACTGTCTGTTTGGAGGCATTTCCTGAGTGGGGAGTGGGGAGATCCCCACAGAGATGGCCACCTCACTGGCAGGAGGATAAGCCCTCAGAGGTAGGAGCTGCAAATTGAAAAGGCTGACAGGACTCTACGCCGGGGACAGGTCCTTTCGAGTCTCCCAGAATATGTAGTATACGTGGAAAGTGAGCATCCATGGACTACGCCAGGAGATACAGGAAGATGCACGCTGGAAAACACTGGGCTTGTACAGGCTAAAAAGGACAGGCCCTCTGAGCAGGCAAAGATGGGGAGAGCTCACTGAACATGGGAATCTCAGAGGATTCCCACCGAGGAGACTAAAGTCACCAGAGGCACCACAGAGTGGTTCTGTCCAGCGGGAGACTAAACTGACCCCCAGCATAGTGGCTACTCTAGACTACAGATGCTTTGAAAAAAAAACTTTTCTGTTGAAGATTCTTCCATCTAATTAGTTTGCAAAGAACTTCACTGCTTGTCAAAATAGAGCACAAAGTTCTTTAAAAGAAGGTAACAAAATCCAGACACTATTCACTACAGATGAACCAGTGCTGAGATATTTTATTGAGAAATGTTGAGGAAAAGCATTCAGATTTTCAAGAAATAATTCCAGGCTAGTAAAAAGGAATAAAAGGCATCAGAAAGGGCATGTAAGGAATATATTATCTCTTCTTTTGTAGAATATTAGTTTAAGGTGTGTCACATTTGTTTATGTTGTGGAACATTTGTTTTAACGATGCAAAGATGTGTTGTATTCTTTTACGTTACATTTGTTTAACTCTGTGAAGCTGTGATACCTTGCCTGTCTAAAACACCTGATGGGCTAATAAAGAGCTGAATGACCAACAACGAGGCAGAAGAAAGGACGGGTGGGGCTGGCAGGCACAGAGAATAAATAGGAGGAGAAATCAGGGAAGAGGGAGCAAGAGAGAATGAAAACAGGAGCAAGAAAAGAATGGGCTGTCTGCTCAGCTACACAAGTAGCAAGGGAAGAAGAGTGAAAGATATACAGAAGAAGGGTGAAATCCCAGAGGCAAAAGATAGATGGGATAATTTAAGTTAAGGAAAGGTAGCTAGAAACAAGCCAAGCTAAGGCTGGGCATTTATAAAAAATAATAGAACTCCATGTGTGTCATGATTTGGGAGCTGGGTGGTAGGCCCCCCAAAGAGCAAAAGAGTAAAAGATTAAAATACAAAACTCTTTAACAAGTTTTCCCAAAAAGAAAGTTTTCGGTTCATCATGAAAATAATAGCACTGCTGAGCATAAGCGGAAGTGTTAACGTAAAAGAGTTGATAACAGCCCATACAGCAGGGAGGGGGGTGACACTGTAGCATTGAAAGAGGACCACGCTCTTTCCGATCGCTAGCGTCAACACTTCCCGGAAAAGCCCCAGAGGTTTCTTCCTAGATATCGGTAAGCTGACTCTAAAGTGATAAAGCAATATGTGCATCCAGATGGCCAACACAATTCTGCAAGAGATTATGTGCTCCATCTGAGTCTAGATGCTTCTCAACACTGTAGCAAGCAAGACTGTGTTGCTGGTGGTTGAGTAGCCATGAGATCAGTGGCAAAAAAAACAGCATCTGGAATCAGGCAACAGAGGTGTGTGAAAGATGTGGGAGAAGAAAAGTGGCTTTTTTTTTCTTTAACAGATGATTCCACAGTAACTAATTGGTTCTTGGTAGCATGTGTGCATGAGTGTCTATGCATGTGTGTATGAGTGTGTGACTACTTCACTTACCCTAAAATAGATTATAGTCGTAAGTAAAACAATTAAAATATTAGGGGGCTGGAGAGACCATTCAGTGGTTGGCATCCTATATTGCTCGTGTAGACAACCTGAGTCCAGTTCCCAGCATCCACATCCAGTCACTCACAAGTGCATGTTAACTGCAGCTCCAAGGGTTCTGATGCCCTCTCCTGTGCGGTAGAATATTATTTTAAGGTGCGTTACTTTTGTTTATGCTCTGGAACATTTGTTTAATGATGCAAAGATGTGCTTGATTAAATAAAATTACCTGCAGTCAGGAGGCTGACTCAGCAACTGACAGAAAGTTGTAGGGATAAGAGTTTTTGAGGGGCAAGGAGAAGCGCAAGGGCTTCTTGGGAGACACGGGAAGATGAGCTAGGAGAGCTGCTTGCTATTCAGCCTCTCTGGGGAGCGGGACTACCTCAATCTTGAGTTCTTGAGAGCTACAGAGATGTAGATAAGCTCCCTTTGTAGCCTTGATAGAGTTGGTGCCCAAGGGAACAGAATTTTCTCAAGCTGTGACTCTTGGGACCAGGCAGTAGTGGAGTTTCAGTTGCTGACTAGGATAGCCCTAACTTAGAAGGCAGCAACAATTGAAAAAGGAGAACACCTCTGACCTCTGTGGAAAGGCACACACGTGTATAGATGCACACGGACACAGACACATAAATGGACAACACGTCTGACCTCCGTGGAAATGCACACACATATGTATGAATGCACACAGACACAGACACATAAATGGACAACATCTCTGACCTCTGTGGTAATGCACACACATATGTATGGATGCACAAAGACACATAAATAAAAATAAAATAAAACTTGAAAAATATAAGAAACTGAAAATTTTCTCAGGACATTTTAACACAAGGAAGACTTTTTAGACAGTAGGCAAAAGTCATCACCATTAGGGAAAAGTGGATGGTGTCTCGGAGTCCATTAAAATCACAGTTCCGTTCTTCAGAAATATTAAGATGATGAAAGAGTCCAAGCAAGGTGTGAAGAACTTGTGGCTTGGAGGGTGGACTGGGAGGAGGCCCAGGGAGAAAGTGCTAGGGATCAGCCTCTGAAACAGTCAGCTGGCCTACCCTGGGACATCACATCTCATCCCAGGCATGAGCTTGGCAGCAGCATGATCGTATGTGAAGTGATGGAGTCTAAAAGACAAGCATCTCACTTGGTATCTGGGAAAGCCTAGCTCAGGGCCACTGCCTGCCCTCCTCTTTCCACTAAACACGTGTACCTCATATTTTCTACCCGTTCTCCCTGCTAGAGAACAATGTGGCAAGGAACCCGGGGGCAAAATTTGTTCTACAACCAAAGAGTTTCAGAAATTTGAAAGGGATTGTCACCAGGAGAGATATCAAACTTAACAGAAAAACTCACAGAGGGCAGCTGAGATAATAAACAGAGCAGCGCTTTAGATAAATGAAGTTTAAATCCTCAGAGAAATAAAGGAAGATTCAAGCAAACACTAATCTATTATTATTAGAAAAAAATCAAAACCACGCGGAGTAGGAAATGGTGTAAAGGCGAGTAAGCCGAGGAATTCTGACTGCAGAACAAGAGGTGAAGAATTAGGAAGCAGAACCGGAAACATGTAGAGTCGAAACCGGAACTCAAGATCAGAGCATCTGTCTCTCAACCCTCATCAGAGAAGCTTCTCCTTGCAGTAGATGGTGATTAACACAGAGACCCACAACTGGTCAGTGTGCAGAGAATAGGAGACTTCAGAGGGCTCAACCCTAAATGGGATGTCTGCATCGTGTCCCTCTCCTCGAGGCTCAGGGACCTTCCCAGAAGAGGGGTGGAAAGATTGCGAGAGCCAGAAGTGGTGGATGCTTTAAACGGAACAATGTTTTCCTGACCCAACAGGGAAAGTGCACACATGAACTCAGTGATTATGACAGCACACATGAGGCCAGCGTGAGCTCACGGCAGACAGAAATCCCAGCATTGACGAGGGGAGTTGGCCAGGAAGCCCACTAGGAACTGAGGAGATACTGGTATTTGATAGCTACCAGGAGATGGAAAGCCAGTTTTCTCTACTGGTGTGAGTCCTGGTTTATCAACCACACTGGAGACTAGGGCTCATGCCAATGCTAATGAGACTCTACGTGTTCAAAGGAGAGGGAAGGAGAGAGCAAAATGGAGGGTGAGAAAGAAAAAGAGTATGAATTTGGGTGGGCAGGGGATGAACCTGGAGGAGCCAGAGGAGTGGATGAATACTACCAAAATACAATGTACATGATTCTCAAGGTATTAATAATAATATTACTAAAAATAAACAGAAAGTAAGCATGAAGGACAGTCCCATAATTACACCCTGAATTCCCCCAGACAGATGGCCAGGAGGCAGAGATAGATAATTACCTTGCAAGGACTAACACTTAGATTCCCAAGTCCAGTACAAATGTGTCTACCTCTTGTCTCTTCTCCAGACAGCTACAGAATGAAGAGATTCATGCAGGAGTAAACTGAAGGGCACAGAGACAAATCTCGCCACGCTGGGTCTGCTGGGAGTCAGGTCATTCTGTCCTGTGCCAAGAAGACATGTTGGGAAAGCTCAGTGCTGATAAACTGAACTTTAAGTCTGACTAGAAAGAGTTTATTTGGAGTCTTGTCTACTGTTTCACAGATTTAGTTTATCATCATCATGGAGAGGAGCATGGATGCACACAGGCACATGCTGGAGCAGTGCCTCAAAGCCCACTACCAGTGGCACACTTTCTACAGCCAGGCCGCACCTCCTAATCTTTATAATCCTTTCAATAGTGTCACTCTCTGAACGTTCAAATCTACGAGCCTATTGGGGGTGGGAGAGCATTCTTATTCCACTCCCTGGCTCCATCCATAAAGATGCCGACTGGTTTTAATTCACACGACAGAGTTCTCAAGAGGGAGCTTGATATGAGGTGACGCTGAAATTTTCATGTTGGGTTTATGTAATAAACATAGATAATATGTTTGAAAGTCCATGTTAGATCAGCCAACATGGTATAAATATTAGTTATTGTTACTCTGACATGTGCAAATCAGATATGCCAGCCACGTGTTTGACCAAAAGAAAAATCATCTGAGTTCACATGCATAATTCATGTCAATATTAGAAAAAGCAAATGGTGGAGGCAGGAAAGCAATCAAGGGAGGGAGAAAGGCGGAAGAGGGGGGTAGAGGACTAGGACTCTGTTGTGGGCCCCGACACAGTATAAGTCACTGGGAAGTGTATTCTCTAATTGACTTTCTACAGTGAATATGGAAATTAGACATGTCTGTCCACCAAGCAAGGACCCGAGGCTCTGAGCCCCACAGTCGGGGCACGCATAAAATTAATCAGGTCTTCCATTCTCAGCCTGGTCCCCCACTGTTGCATACCCAATCATGCTTTTAAGCAATTTAAGCTGGACTTTAAATTCTTTTTGAACTTAGGCTGAATTTCACTAACCCTTTTTGACACCTGAAGCCTACAAAGGACACGATGCCGGGAAATGCGAGTGGAGGTGGGGAGATTAATAATGTAGCACCAGGCATGTATCACCATCCACAGCAGCAATCACTCCAGTCCACTGTCTGTGAAGTCCCGGGAGGTTCTCCGCCCTCAGGCAGCCTCGGTCTTCGGAAAGGTCAAGCTGAGATTGCTCTCCTCTGAGGAAAATGTCAGGCTGCTCCTATCTCTGCAGTAGATCGCCCTTGCCAAGTTCACTCAAGCACCTCCGAGCGGGCTGGGGAGCCAATGCACACCTCTGGAGCAGCCTCAAATGTCTCTAAGAGCTGGAGCCGCACCCTGGCCGGAGCTCTAGTTATTCTTGAAGACTCGTTTGACACTGCGCGGTGTGAAGTTTCCCAAGAAGTTCTGGGAAAGTTTTGAAAAGCAAAAATTACAGAGTAACTGAATGGAAAGCCCGGGTACTCGGGTCTAAAGAGGCCTCACCGTGCAACGTTGGTTCCGTTTACAATCTTCTCTACTGGCCTCCCCAGATCAGCAGCATCGTCCCTGGCTTTTGTCACCCATTACTGTTCCATCTGACTTTGGTGAAGTATGATTTGTCCCAGCTCACACCTGTGTTTTACATGTCCATACTCTTCAATGTCACTCCTAATGTGTAGACCTATTTTTTTAACTCTGAGTTAGACACAACCCTTCCTTAAGCATTAAATGCTGTTAATAGATTTAGTCAGCCATTCAAGTAGTTTAAGGACTGTAACATTAAAATCCCTCAGGATCAATTCCATGACTAGATAATTAAATTCTCTTAAAATGTTAAGCTATTATTACTTTTAAAAAGTTTTTAAAGATTGTAAATACAGCCAAAAATGTCAAAATACACATTTTTTAAATTAAGTTAGTTCTTTGACAGTTTCGTACATGTCATGTATACAAGGCAATCAGTGGGGAACATGGGCTGCAGCATTTGCCAATGTCTGCCACTGTGTGGGGCTTGCTCTCAACAGACAGGGTATGCCCCAGGCATGGCATTTCTTCCTGGCCCCTCCTTTTATAACATATCTTATTAAGTCACTCTCATATCCATAGGACAACTCATTCCTGATGTCTGTCCAGAGGAATCTGCTGGACATCAAAACTGATGCCGGAGGTTATGTACCCTGAGTTGATATCTGCTCAAAGTTTAGTGATTCAAACATTTACAGCACTAAGCTTACGAGCCGAGCGCTGTTGCTGCTGCAGTGCACTGTTTTGTTTTTCAAGACAAGGTTTTCCTGTGTAGCTCAGACCAGCCTCACATCCCCTCTGTAGCTCCAGCCTGACCCGGAAGTATGGCAGATGTACATCCAAGAGCTGGGATTAGAGATGTGTGCCACCATACCCAGCTAGTGCATTTTTAAGTATTTTGAGGCATGGCGTTATAAACTAAATCTTCCATTAAATATAAATATAGTAAACTAAGTATAATAAATACTCTCCCCAAGGCTTCAGCTGCCTTCTCAGCTTTTCTTATTAGGTATAAATCAAGCCACTGGTCTTCACTTCCTTAGGTTTATACCAAATTAAAAAAAAAAATTCACCTTGCTGCCCAATTCCAAGTAAAAGATAGCTCACCCGATTTCAAAATAATTTTTATTCCGTTAACTACTTTTAATAACCTACCACCTTTGTTTCCTAATAAATTAAATAAAAATAAGGGGTATAAGATATAGGGTTTTTAAAGCAATATTCAGGCTTAAGATTTAAATAAAAGTTAAAAGTTTTAGTACATGATTTTTTTTTGGTTTAAGGAAGTAAGTCATAAAAGTTTGAACAAGTGATTTGTGGGTCAAAAAATGATGCCTAAAAATATATGTAGGTCAATAGAAATAAATGATGTGAGGTTTAGAGCTTTAAGGTAGGTCTAAAGTTATGCTAGAAAAGATGAAAGCTTAACTATGATCCGAGGTTTGAGTAAGTGCTATTTTGGATCTGAAGAAGCAGTTTGAGATATAAAATGTAAAAGTTTAAGATGGAGGCTAGCCTGTAAAGGTGTCAGGTATGGGAATAGAAAAATGTTTTGAAAAGGAAGAAAGTAACTTAAGATATGTAAAATAGAAGTTATTAAAATAGATAAAATCAAGTTATAAAGGTCTATAAATAAATGCTAAAAAGAACATAATTCAAGATATATAACATGCTTCAGATTTCCTTCCCCTCCTATGATACTGTCATATTAAGATTTCAAAAATTCAAATTTAACATTAATAATATTCTGATAAACTTATATAACAATAACTGCTTGCAGTTTAACCACAAGCTCGGGATTCTATTTTTCCTTTGCTCATTTCTCAACTTAAAAATGCTTCTGATTTTCATGGAGACATCTTCTTAATTTAGGGATACCCATTCCTCCAAACGAAAAACAAATGTAACTGCTTTTAACAAAAATCATTTATAGGTTTCCAAACTTCTCTTATGACTCAAGAAATAAGTCTCCTCAACTCTTCTACAATATAAAATCTAATTCAAGCTGGCCATGTATGTGTGGACACATATTCTCATGTAATCTGTGCTACCGCCCACTCTGGAGAGGCTTTTTAAGATATAATGCAACATTTTTTTCATTGCTTTACAATACTAAATAGGCCTTAAACTCTAAAAATGGATAATGGTCCTGTGTTTCCTGTGTATACTTCTAAAACTTTTAAAAAATGGTTCTTAACTTTAAACCTTTTTTTTTTTTTTTTGGTTTTTTGAGACAGGGTTTCTTTGTGTAACAGCCCTGGCTGGCCTCAAACTTGCTCTTGCAGACCAGGCTGGCCTCTAACTCACAGAGATCCACCTGTCTCTGTCTCCCAAGTGCCAGGGTTAAAGGCATACACCACTACTGCCCGGTTGGTTCTTAACTTTTAATATGTTCCACTCCACAGGCATTCCTTATAATCCTTCAAGTCAAACTATTGTAGAGAGAGCTCATCATACTTTAAAAACTCCAATTACAAAAATGGGGATTTTAAATACTCATACCCCTTCACATTCTAAATCATGTTCTGTGTAACCACATGAATATCACTGAGGACAACATGAGTTACTCCCTCAGATATTTTCCCACAAAATACTCCCAAGCCTTTAGTCAAATGGAAGGATCTCCTCACTGGACAATGAAAAGGTCCAGATATTTTAACAACATCAGAGAGAGGGTATGCTTGTGTATCTCCATAAGATGCTAAGTCATCACTGTGGGTTCCAGACCGGTTGACTATTCCAGATGGCCAGCCTGCTGCATCCCTGCACCGCACCCTCCAGCTCTCAGCCCAGGAGGTCCTATTGCAATCTCCAGACACAGACTGCTCTTCCCGGATTTTCACTGTGTTCCAGCCTTCAGGACCCCCAACTTCACCCCCATGTGAGTAGGAAGAAACTGTGAGCGATTTCTACATCCCTATGTCACTTAACTATGTTTCTATATTGAATTCTACAGCCCAAGGACTGGACTGCCTTTTAAAAATGTTCCATTACTAATTGTATAAATTCAACCCATGATCCTGTAATGTATATATTATCAGAAAATTCTCCATATGTATTTCTGACAATTGTTCTGTTATGCAAATCTTGCTGTGTTACTTTGAGACTGTTGGTACTGCCCTCTCATAGCTAAAATGGTGTATTATTGTCATGATTACAAATTTAACTTATTAAGCCAACTTCAACTACAACATTGGTCCTACAAATGGACACCACTAATCCAGGTAAACTTTTTAGCTATTAATGCTTCATTAAAATACAGATCAAATCAAACAGAGACTAATAGATAAATCTAACACTCTAAACTAAACCATTCTTTTTTGATAACTCAGAATCACTTAGACACACTTAATCACATCATGTCATACTATTATATATGTCTATATTACTCCTCTGCCTTACTATGGATTAGAGATGTTATAAAATCATATGCAACTCATCTACTAGATGGTTAAACTAGTTCTCAGTTTGTCATCAGTATTAATTGTTGATTTTTATTAATTTCAAAATCATTGAAACTTTTACAGTCATCTTCAGACTTTTAATTACCCACATTGTTGGCTGCCCTCGAGAGTTACATGCTTCTTTTTAAACAAAAAGGGGAAGATTTCAGGGGCTATGAGAAGCAGGTGGCAACTAGTGTTCAAATGTCAACCCTCCAGAGGCATGGTTATCTGATGGAGGATTAATCCTGTCCAGACAAGGCATGCAGGACCATCGACTCTGAAAGCTGTTGCTCACTGTTGCTGAAGCAGCTTGGTGTCTCCCGAATACCTGCACTGTAGTGTGTAATCTCATGCGATGTGCATATGTAATCTCATGATTGCATCTCAATCTCATGGGCACACGTGTCTGTGGGTGGTCAGGAGGATAACTTTTCATTTGACTATGTAGTTTTGATATATAGAATATATACCAGGACTTGCTTCATAACTGTTTTGTTTGTCCCACAAGTGCTGTGGACATTTTAGACGTCTGCCTTGTTCTTTTGCTTACTGGATGGATTTTTTTCCTCCCCCATGAAACTTTGGGTGAGAGAATTTAGTCACTAGCCAGAAACCTTGGTTCCCACAGCCTATCTCTGCTCTGTTCCCTAAGATACATTAGAAGCCAACTCCCTACAACGACCTTCCATTTGGAAGGACACCCACATGGCGGCTCACAATGGTCTGGAACTCCAGTTCTAGGTGATAAGGATATACAGCATGCTCTTCTGGCCTCTGTGGGCACCACATGCAAATCTGCAAGATATGCATGCAGGTGAAGCACCAGTACATATAAAAATAAAAAATAAGATTAAATAAATAAATGATTTTAAAACAGAGTTGCTGTGGTCATGATGTCTCTTCACAGCGATAGAAACCCTGACTAAGACAGCCTTTAACCTTAAAAAGGATATGAAGATAGCATCTAAATAGTGAAAAACTGGCATGGCTTCATATGGGCAAGTGTGCAGTGGAAGATTTAGGAACCAGGGACCGGCAAGACTTGAAGGAACCGAGCAACCCTCTCTAAGAAAAGGGGGTCGAATAAGCTACATTCAAATAGGTGAGCCTATTATTAAAGACATCATTTTGCCTGTTGTTGGAGGATGGAAGTAGAAGCAGTTAAAGAATGCTGACAAGAAGCTGGGCTCAGGTCAATGTGTGGGATGAATCACTAAAAATTCAAATGAGATGTAGACGACATTCATGACCTTTCTCTGTACTTCAAAGGGCTCTTTCCCAAGCCCTGGGAGTAGCTGGACTAGATTAGTTATGCACAGATTTTCGGAAGCTTTTTACATTCAGAAGCCCGAAGAACCACAATAGAAGTAGACAGTATCTATCAATATGCACATGTTCAAACTTAAAACTAAGATTAAGAATTTGATACTTTATTTAAAATAACAGCGCCTCGTGAGGATGTGGTTTCACTGAAGGCATCTGGATTCTCCCCTCTTCAGCCAGTTGTTACCATGCACTACTTTGGTTAAAGTGAACAGAAGTAGCGGAGCCTGGGGAGGTGGACCATGCAGGCGGAGCACAGGCAGGCATCTATGATGGTCATTTTCATGTCATTGCGGATGTTGTTTTTAATACTGCACCAAAGCTTGGGGTGTTTTTATTAGTTCTTTGAGAATTTTGTGCACTCATACAATACAGTTTAACCATACTCATCCTTCACTGTTCTACTAACTCCCCTTAGAGCCAGCTCTAACTTACCACCCCTCCCAAACTCATGTGTTGTTTGTTTTTATGGCTCACGGAATCCAGTTCGTGCTACCTACACACTCATGGTATGGGGTCATCCCCGGAGCGTGGTTGACCTACCAGGAGATACACTCTTAAAGGAAACTGACTCTCCCTCCCGCAGACACCATTGACTGTCCACAGCTCCCTAGGCCGGGGTGGAGGCTTGTGTGTGCCTCCCTGCTTAAAGCTTGGGGTATTGATGGGGCTAACCTTGTGCACAGCTGTCGTGAGGTAGTGCGTGCAGTGGTTCTGCTGTGTCTGGGAAGCACAATTTACTTTAATCCCCCCTGATTCCTATCTCTTATGATTTTCCCACTCCTAGCCTGCAATGATCCCTGAGCTTTGTGGGTACAGAGAGCATGCTGTGGATGTCCCTCTCGTGGCTGAGCACTCTGTAGACAATTGTCCTCTGCACTTTGACCTGCTCTCACTTTCTGTGAGTCAGAATCCACTGCCTAAAAAGATTTCTGATGAGGTCTGAGAGCCACCCTAATCTATGAATGTAGATATGCTTATTGGAGGATACCTTAGTACTACATTCATATAGTAAAATAATACTAGTAGGTTCACCCTTGAACTTACAAGTTAGTCCAAATAAGAAATGTTAAATTCATGACACATGTCTATTTGTGCATCTTACATCTTAACTAGACCCCTTAATTACTCTGGATTTGGGCACGGTGTGCTTAATTTTACTACAAAAATAATGAGGAGCTGGAGAAATGGTCAGTAGGTAAGAGGACTTGCTAACTAACCATGAGACGCTGAGTTTGGACCCAGTACCCACATAAAAAGCAGGTGTGGCCATGCATGCCTGTAACCCCAGCACTATAGGGCCTGCAGAGACGAGGATTGCTAGAGCAACCAGCATTGCTCCAGGCTCAATTAGAAACCCTTCTTAAAGGAATAAGACAAAGGCTGACAGAGGAAATTCCCTGATGTTGTCCTTTGACCTCTGCACACAGGCTCACAAGTGCATGCACCTGCACACGCACGTACATACACAACACACATCCACCAAATTCACACGCATGCACATACATGTGTGCACTTACACTCAAAAAAAAATGAAATGTCATTTAAAAGAAGAACCAGTTAGGCTTTATGGATCCCAGGTGTGTGAGGACCCCCCCATCAGGGCTCTGAAAACCCTCGAGGGCCGTTCACTGAGTATCTTTCCCAGCTTTAAGGTCTTGGATTCTGTGAAAGAGCCACTGTGATGCTTGAGTATTTTACTGTGTGGGGAGACAGAAAGCCTCAGGAATTCTGCAATGAAGAGAGAGACCCACTCAGACTAGCTTACATTAAACAGGGACAGGAACGAAGGTTTGCTCAAAGCATGGTCTCAGGAATTCAGGTTGGAAAATGCAGTCAGGCCAAACAGGCTGTGGCTGTATTTGGAAGCTGTTCATCACCTTGAAGGAGACCAGGTCTCTCTTTCAGTCTGTTCCCTATGCCACACGTTTCCTGGATTTAGCTTTGTAGTGGTGCTTGGCTTCTCATCCCACCACAGCCCTGGCTAAAACAAGGCCTTGATTTCTCCCTACATTAATCCCAGCTTTGTTCCAGGTGAGCATTGGAAATCATGCATTTTCCCCCTGGCCTCCTGTTTGCAGATTCCACACTCTCCAGAGAGGAACAGCTGGCTCACCCGGACTCATCACCAGGACAGCAGCATATCCTATCCTAGTAGACACCAGGGATGTTGGCCTGCCAGTGAAAATACGGGTGCCAAATGTATCCCCTCTTGCTGTGCCTTGGTGCTCAGTTCACTTTCTCTTTTTTTCTCCATTCCAGGGTATGTCTGTCTAGCTCGACATAATCTAGACACAGTCACAGACTTGCCAGGGGTTTACTGTCTAGATGATCTTAGGTCCTGTCCACGTGACAATAGATATCCACTGCCACGTTCTGTCATTATTTTTGAGCTCTTCCTAGTTTCTGGCATGTGAAGATGGTTCGGGCTCATCCCCAGGCGGTACTCTCTGCCTCAGCTTCGAATTCAGCCACTTCTCCAAGGATCCTGTATTAGTTACTTTTCTATTTCTGAGATAAAACACCACGACCAAGACAGCTTATAGAAGATAGAGGTTTGGGGGCTCCTGGTGTCAGAGGGATAAGAATCCACGATGGCAGAGCAGAAGCATGGTGGCTGGAGCTGGAAACAGAGATCACGCATTGAACCACAAGCAAGAAACGGAGAGAACACTCTAGGGATGACACAGAGCTTTGAAACGTCAAAACCCTGTCTCCAGTGACACATATCCTCTGACTAGGCCAGACCTCCTAAGCCTCCCCAAACACCATCACCCCTGGGAACCAAGGGTTCAAATACCCCAGACTACTGGTGACATCTCATTCAAACCATTGCAGACCCCTGTTCCTGTTTCCTTTCATTGGGCCTTAATTAGAAGTGATAGATGTTTGACTGAGCATGAGTGTAGTGATTAGAACACAGTATTCACACATCCTAGACCTTCTACCCTTGTTTCATGAAGTATCTGCTAATTGAGTGTTTTTAATTATAAAAAAGAAAGCAAGATCATGCCGTGCATCTGTAATCCAGTTACATCTTGTCTTAATCACTGTTTCATTGCCGTGATGAGACACCACGGCCATGGCAATTCTTATTAGGAAAACATTTAACTGGGGTGGGTCACTTACAGTTTCAGCGGTTCAGTCCATTATCCTCATGGTGGGAAGAATGGTGGCAGGAAGGCAGGTGCTGGAGTAGTAGCTGAGCTATATACTGATCCATACACAGAGAGTGAAGGAGAGAGAGAGCACGCGCGCACAAGCTTCTAGACCTGGTCTCGGCTTTTGCAACCTCATAGCCCACCCCTAGTGACATACCTCCTCCAACATCCTACTTTTCCTAATCCTTTCAAAGAGTTATGTTCCATTGTATGTATGTACCACAAAATATTTATTCATTGGCATGTTAAAGAACATCTCAGTGGCTTCCATGTTCGCACAATTATGAATAAAGCTATTACAAGCATTAGAATGTGAGTTTTTGTGAGCTTTCAAGTAAGTTGGGTAAGTACCTCCCAATGGTAAGAGTATATTTGGCTTTGTAGAAACCATGTCTGTCTTCTAAAATGACTTTGCATTCCCAGCAATAGTGAAAGACAGCTGCTCCATGCCTTTTTCAGGGTTGCTATTTCATGCTTTTGGATTGCAGCCACTCTTGCAGGTATCTGTTCATATCGCAGGGAGGTCCATGCTTGGCCTTATCAGCATGTGGCCAAGTTAGAAGAAGGAACAATGTATCCCTAACTCTGGGTTTTATATTTGTTTTCAAAGTGTGAACTAAGCTAAGGGCTTAGTAGGAAGCAGCTGGCCTGGTCCCTCAGTGCCAGAACCTGTGGGATTTGGTGGCCCATGAGCAGAAACATCAGTTTACATACAACTTTAGAAGACCCCCTGAGTGTACGCCAGGGAAGAAATACAGTGACCAAAAGGTGGAACAGAACACAGGATCCACTTTGACCAGAGCAAGAAAAAACTACTCCTTATGACAACTGCAGCTATGAAAAATGAAGGTAAAGATGCAAAACTCTGTACCTGATGGGAGCAGAGGTCAGGTGAGATTCCCATGGGGACAACATTTGCTGTAAATAAACGGCCTAAGGGAACCCATCCACTCTCCATCTCTCTAAAGTATCTCTGAGTTTGGATGCTCCCAGCAGTTTGACGCAAGCTAGAGAGGTCTTGATGCTGGAGTGGGTGGTCAGGCAGTGCAAATGGCGTGGCATGACAAGTATGGGGCTAGGAAGACACAGAGCTGCCTCCAGCAAATCCTGGGTCCCCAGTGGTGCTTAATAATGAGCCTCTACTTTATCATGGCCGCAACTTGGCTAGGCTTCCACAGGTCCAAGAGCACACAGTGATTATATATAGCTCCTTTGTCATTGGCTTTATAAACCCATTCATTTCCAAGGTGACTTCGGCCAGGACATGGCTGGAACGAGTGGAACGCTGCAGGAAGGTGACTGGCTGGGCACCAAGCCAGGCTCCTGTGTGCACAGTTCAAGTGTCACAGTTACAGCTGTGCCTGATGAGTTCTCAAGAAGTCACACAGGGGAGACGTGCCCTTCTATTTCAGGCGCATATGTTGTTCCTGTTTTCCAGCAGTGGCTGGCTGACTTGGCTGCCCCACCCCCACCCCGTGCCCCTCCCTCTTACATTCCAAGCACACATCTGTTTATACAACTATGCTTCATCCGGAGAGAATAGTACATAGCAGAAAATGAAGAGGAGGCACAGGGGCCAAATCCAACAGGACACCCCTACCCGGTCACTCACCTGTCCCTCCTTCCCACTCTCTTCCCACTATGCCTTCCTCTTTCCCATATCCCTTACTGTTAATAGTGTCTTTAATGACCTACACAGTCACATTCCACAGTTTGACTCAACATCACAGACCTTCAACTGACCCAAATAGAACCCTGTTCTCTAAGACCCACCATCTATTCAGTTTTTAAAGCCAATAATAAGTTTTCTGTTCCAAAATAATGAACTTTAGTTCTTAAATTTTACCTGAAATGGTATAGATGAATCTCAAAATATCTTTTTAGAGTTGACTCCTCCAAAATATACAGGGAAGACATTTCAAGACTCACAGTAGATACTGGAAAATACATATCCAAACCCTATGTTTACAATATCTTTTTACTATACATATCTATCACAAGGTTAATTGATAAATTAGACATAATAAGATATTTTTTTTAATTTATCAGTTTTTTATGTGTATGAGTATTTTGCCTACCTGCAAGTATATGGTCATATGTGCTGAGGTGGCACAAAAGTCAGAAGATGGTGTCAGATCTCTTGAAACAAGAGTTGTAGATAGCTTTTAGCTATCACTTTGTGCTGAGAAAAAAAGACTAGATCTCCTATAAGAGCAAAAATGCTCTTCATTTCTGAGCCAACTCTCTAGTCCCCAGACATACTAAGACATTAAAAGTAATAGCTAATTGTCAGCCACAACAATCACAACCACCACTGTTGCCCTTTGGTATCATACTTGATCTGATAATACTTGATCTGGGACACTATTGATCTGATAATGAAGACGCTAAGTAAGTCGCTGCTGGGCACCTTATATAGTATGAGCACACTGCATAGAGGGGCAGTTCATGTCCCAGGAGGGATGGACCACAATTTCTTCCTCAAATCATCCAGAATAGTGTTTAGCTCAAAACTAATGAATTGTTTATTGCTGACCATTCTCACTGAATACTTTTGTATTGTAGTAGATCATGGGGAGCAGAGACAGTAAGAGCTGAACCGTGGATGACATGATGCCTCTGCATGTGAAAGAAGCTGGGTGGGACCAAGTCCGTTGTATTATTCTCTGTTGCATGAAGTTCTGGAACAATCAAAGTTTAAGCTGTGGTGCCATGTTTAGGAGTTGGATGTTCTAGATGTAGGAAATGTTTCCTAACATGTTTCCTAACATGATCAGGCTGCTGGTTATGCATGTGGATTGAGGCAGGCAAGTGCAGAAAATCATTTAGCATCTTGGGGGGGGGGTTCTATTTGGCTTGGGTTATACCCATCCTTTTCTTCTAATAATGTGCTTGGCAACCTAGAACCACCCCTACACACACACACACACACACACACACACACACACACACACACACACACACACATACACACACACCTATGGGTACAGGAAGCAATCAAAATGTGTTATTTCAAGTACCAGTTTTAGCAAATTGATGGATTGCTGCTCTCCTGCCATGATAAAGCTGAAAAGTTCAAGCAGAATCCCATGGATCCAGGACCATCAGTGCACAGGCACCAACCCAGTTCCCTGCTCCTCCAGAACCTCTCAGACTTCTGGCGTCCTCTGTAAAACCACTTGCTTCTCGACTAGTCAGACCTGGTTTCTGTTACTAACAGCTTGGAGCCTGGAGGACACTGGTGATTGTTTGTGCAACAAGCCCCACTGTGGATTTGGAAGAGACAAATCACACCATGTAGCAAGACAATACAGACAAGCAAATGTCAATTCAGAGGCCCCACTGAACACTCTTCTGCAATTCTTCTTCTTCTCCCTATCCTGAAGTGACCCCTGGCCACTAGAGCTACCATCCCTTCACACATTTCTTCCGTGGTAGAAGCAAAGCTAAGTTTCTCTCACTGTCTAAGGCAAGTTCCTGAACTGCATCTTTGTTTCCTGCTCCCCTACCAATCCCCCTTCTCTGGGAAGCTCACCACCCTTAGGGGATCACCAGCACAGCTTGGGGAAGTGGGTGCCCAATGTGTGAACAGAGGTTTGGACACACAGCCTCTTTCTTTCTGTGTGGCATGTTAATGTTCACATGACAATGGCTGCCTGAGAAGAGGGAAAGAGCCTGAGTCCAAGGCATTCTTCAAGGAGAGGCCTAACCTTCATTTTATTGAAGAATCTCTTTCACTTGTGAAATTACTGATACTCAGAGGTTGTTTGAAGCCATATTAGCTTTGGAAAATACACGTGGTACTTTGAATGAAAATGGCCTCTATAGGTTCGTAGGGAGTAGCACTATTGGGAGGTGTGGCCTTGTTGGAGGAAGTGTGTCACTGGAGGTAGGCTTTAAATGTTTCAGAAACCCAAGCCAGGGCCGGTGTCACTCTACCTCCTGCCTGAAGATCTGTATGTAGAACTCTCTGCTACCTCTCCAGCACCATGTCTGCCTGCATGCCGCCGTGATTCCCATCATGATAATAATGAACTAAACCTCTGAACTGTAAGCAAGCCCCAATTAAAATGTTTTCCTTTATGAGAGCTGTGATAATCATGGTGTCTTTTCACAGCAATAAAAACCAAACTAAGACATACACTAACTCAAAAAAATTCCAAGTAACTTCCAGTGATCCATGGAGGTTTTAAATTGTCTATGAAACACTGAAAACCTTTTGTCATACAAAAACGTGGTATTTTTAATTAGCCATGAGAGGCACCCTGAAGGCATGAGAGCTCAGAGTAGGTCAGCTTTGAAAGACATGCTTTCTACTGTCAGTCCCACCTCCCTGGTGACTCTCCATCTTCTGTGGCCTCTGCTCCTTGCAAAGACTTGATGTCAATCATGTGTAACTCGGTGCAGTTTTAAAGTATGGGATAACCCTTAGCTTTGCATTGCGATCCTGATCTCTTACAAGGGAACTTTAAGTGCTAGGCTTTGAGGCTTCAGGCTTCAGGATGGTACTGCAAGGGAGGAGACTTGAGGACTGCAACGCCTTCCCTGCCTCAGAGGATATTCACATGACCTTTTCTGTGGTAAACTTGTCTTGCTTATGAATCTACAAAGTAGAGGGAACAAGTTCTTCCTTTTTTTTTGTTTTGTTTTTGTTTTTCGAGACAGGGTTTCTCTGCAGCTTTGGAGCCAGTCCTGGAACTAGCTCTTGTAGACCAGGCTGATCTCAAATTCAAAGAGATCCACCTGCCTCTGCCCCCCGAGTGCTGGGATTAAAGGTGTGCGCCACCACTGCCCGGCAAGGGAACAAGTTCTAAATGAATGACTTTGATACATCCTAGAGACAATCTCCACAGTCTCTTCCCCTCTTCATATGGCATTGTTTTTCACAGCAGTGCTGGCAGCAGGCAACCCAAGGCCTGGTTCATCTCTCTTCCAGTGATCAGGAACTCCCCACCTGTGAGGAGACAGCCTGCCACTAGACAGAGGATTGATCCACATTTTATTTTCATCCCCATCCTTTTATTATTACAAATAATGTATTAGCCTGGCTCTACTGTCTTAGAGATTAGAGCCCGGTTTGTGGTCTACTTCACAACTCTCACTTCTGTTCTGTATACCCAGAAGGGTATGTTCTGAAATGTTCCACAGGCACCTGGAAAGGTGGATAGTTCCAAACTGTGTGCAATACTGTCAAATTGGTATGTAAAAAAATGATTGATTAAAAATAATTAAAAAGGAAACGTCTATCTGTTCCGAGTGGATACATGTTACTTGTCAGTATTCATGAAGCAATGCCGGGTAGCAGTATTTACCAAGTACTCACATCACAGTGCATATTGCAGTCATCTAGAGATTGCTGTGGAGTGTTATTCTAGCTGGGCAAAGACGTGTAACATTGTTGACACTGTGGAATATGACTTTAACTGTGTAAAGGTGGGTTACATTTTTAGGCTGCATTTGTTTAATGATGTAACAATATGTGTTTAAAATTATGTAATGATATGCTGCATCTGTTTCACCTTGCCTGCCTAACGCATCTGATTGGTCTAGTAAAGAGCTGAATGGCCAATAGCTAGGCAGAGAAAGAATAGACAGGGGTAGACAGCAGAGAGAATAAATAGGAAGAGAAATCTAGGCTCAAAAAAGAAGAGAGAAGAATGAGAGAGGGAGGAGGAGAAAATGATGGACACGCCTGGAGCCAGAAGCTAGGCAGCTGTCAACCAGGCAGACACAGGGACAGCAAGAAAGTAAGAAAGGTAAGAAGCCCTGAGGCAAAAGGTAAAGAGAAGCAGGTTAATTTAAGTTAAAAGAGCTAGCCAGAAACATGCCTAAACTAGGCTGGGCGTTCATAACTAAGAAGAGATCTCCATGTCATGATTTGTGAGCTGATTGGTGGCACAAAAGAAAGATCATGGTACAAGAGATCGTCAACCTTTTAAAACTGTGACATGATGTTGTCTGCAAAGTTGACACTTGAGAACCACACAATTAAATTACAACAAAAAAAACAAAAACAAAAAACACACACGATCTCTTAAAGCCTAGTAATGTTTCTGATTTAATTGGGGTCAAATTCATAGCTATCCTAGGACACATGTGTATTACAGGTTGGAGTAAGAGACTTGAGCAACTGTGGAGTCTGGTATTCAAAGAAAATTCCCCAAGAATACTAGGGGGTGACTGTCTCCATGGGAACATGCATACTATAAAGTTAAAATTAAACATTAGTCACAATAAGAAGTTAGCAACAACTAATAGTTTAGCATGACAATTATAACAGTGTATCATAATAATTGTTGCTTTTAACATTATTTCTGGAATTTCCTATTTAATACTTTTAGTTGGCAGTTGAAAGCAGATAAATGAGAGGGATCTCTGTATATAATTTACCAACCTTTAGTTTTCCTTTTATCTTAATTTCATCATCTGGTATAGAAGCTTCACTTGCTTTCTTTTATATCATGTGAATCTATTAGTTGCCTCAACTTCTGTTTTGAAATGAAGCACATTATAGTCATAGAGTCAGAATACTTCTTCATGCTGTAACGGGTCCCCAGCCCTTAGCACACTGACTCCATGATGTAAGTACCATTCAGGCCATAAAACTGAGCATGTAGAGAGTCCCAGCTGCCAAAATGAAAACAAAGATCTAATCCTCATCAAGGTCCATAGTTCTGGGAAAGTCTCTAAATTTTGCTTTTTTTCCCCTGTCTTCTGTAGTTCTACTTCTGGCTAACTGTTCTTGCTAACTGAAGTATGTCAGCCCAGAATGTGGTTTTTGTGCTTAAAGCTCACCTGGAAAAGCCGCAGGGCTACCCTGGGATCCTGAACACCCAGTACAGTCACTGGCTGAGACTAATAAAGATTTTCTATTGGCCCAAACCAGTGTCTCAGTAGTCTGTGTTGTGGATACCCCACAACAACACCAGTTCTTCATATATTTGAGGACAACAGCTGGACATGCCCTAGGCCTTCTCAGAGGATACACAGAGGAATTTCTTCAATCATGATTTGAGGATTTGGGGCTCCTCTCTACTGTAGGAAAGCCTCATACAGGGCTTCTCTGGTTGACCAAGAGCCTCACTGAAACTCCTAGTGGAATTAAGTTGTGCCCAGTTAGAGAATGAGAAGAGTAGGGTTAGTCTTGAGGCTTCCTATCCCAACCTGGCACATCTGAACTCAGCCTTCCAAGAAAGAACAAACACTTGCTGTAATGGTTTAGATAAAATGGTGCAGTTCCCTGAGGGGCAGCCAGTCTCACCACCCAAGGCTTCTGTGGATTCCAGGCAGGTGGGAGGCAGCGGGTCCCATGAGGAGCCTGGGTGGGTGAGAGATGATAGACACCATGCAGAGAAAGTGGGTATAGTTTATTTAGTGAGATATGGAGGGGAAAGGAAAAGGGGAGAGGGGAGAAGGGGGAAGAAGAGAGAGAGAGGCTCACAGAGAAAGAGGGAGAGAGGGGGAATAGAGAGAAAGAGAGAGAGAGAGAGGAAGTTACCTCTTCAGGAGAAAGACAGAAAGAGAGAGAGAGCAAGAGCACGCAGGCTAGAGGAGGCAGGATATCTTCTTCCCTTGGTGGAAGGGGAGGGGTTGGGAGAGGGCAGGGCTTGTCTCTTAAGGGGACAGTGTACTCAGGTGACAGACCAGGCCAGCAGATCATAACACTTACCCTTGTTGTAGTGTTTAGATAACAAATGTACCTCATAGTCTTAGGAATTTGAGCGCTTGGTTCCCAGTGGGGTTGCAGTTTGGGGAGCTCTAGAAGTTGTGACATTTTAAAAGAAGTTGTAATGGTTTGTTCTGTCCCAAAGAGGCAGCTTCTGCCTCTCTCCCTTCTCTCCCCTTTTCCCCTCCCTCCTCCTCTCTCTCTCTCTCTCTCTCTCTCTCTCTGGTTCTCTTTCTCTCTCTGCCTCTCTATCCTCATCTCCCTTCTCCCCCCTCCCCCTTTTCCCTTTCCCCTCCATAACCCACTAAATACTCACTTTCTCTGCATGGCATGCCTAATAGTTCTCTGTCTCTCACCTGCCACGTGACTCCCTGCCTGAGACCGATTGCCTTCGTAGCCCGCTGTGGTCTCGAGGCCCACTGCCCACTGATGCTACTTGGGAACCTGCAGTGTTTTACCATAACAGAAGTTTGTCAGTAGGGGAGGGCCTTCAGAGTGTAAGGCCACACCCTACATTCAGTTTGCCCTTTCTGCTTTGTGCTTATGGTTAAAGATATAAGCAAGCTCTCAGTTTCCTGTTCCTGCCTCCATGCCTACTGCTTGCTGTTATCCTTCTCCACCATGATGGGCTCTTATCCCTCTGGAAGTGTTAGCCCAAATAAACTACTCTTCCTATAAGTTGTCTTCGTCATGGTATTTTATTACAGCTACATAAAAAAAAAACAAAACACAAATATGGAAGTAGGTACCAGAGAGCTGCTGGTGTCATGAAGAACTAGGCCATGTTATTTTGTGTAAGATTATGGAAGGCTTGGGAACTCTGGACTAGGGAAGCAATAGTGTAGGCAGAGCTTAAATGTCATTCTAGAAGGAACAGGGAACGAGGGAGCCCTGAGAGCACTCCCAGCTCCAGAGGCTTCAGAAAGGAACTATATTAACAACTAATGGGTTAGAGGCATTCCTCGGATGTTTTGGGGGGAAAAACTGGCTGACTTCTGCCCGTGTCCTAAGAACTTGCCAGAGGCTAAATTAAAGTGATGGTCTATATTGTTTTGGCATTTCGAGACATCATAATATTGCATCTGTGTCATGGTTATTAGTAATAATGCTTGTGTAGGTCTACAATGAAATAACAAGTAGAGCAAAAAAAAAGTGCAAAATGTATAATTTAGAAAATAAAGGCATTAGTAGGCTTAATTTTATAGCCAAGGCATGTGCTGGGAGAAAGGCTGTAATTGTTAAGGAGATTAGGGCCATTAAGGAGAGGCCTGATCTGCACTGGGACAAAGGGAAAGTTGTCCTCAGGGAAAGACTCCACCCGGTTAAGCTTCCAGCTTGTGAAAGAAAAAGCTCAAGGAGTTTTCTGTTACTAGAAAGCAAATGCAAACAAAAGCTCACACTAACGTGATTCAAGGCAGCCATCCAGTGCAGCCACGCAGGCAGCACAATAACAGCAATGCTGTCCACATGGCGCTGGCTTTAGAGGCATGAAGGGTGCAAGAGCGAAGGGGATGCACAGGTTCAGAGAGATGCTGAGGTTGCCAGCTTGCCCTTCCTTGCACAGACAAGCTCAGCTATCCTGCTTGAGGCGTTTCTTCACTGGTGTTGGAACCTACTTCTTCAAGACTCTAAATTAGACTGAAGACCAGCTGAGACATCCAGCCTTGTGAACAACTATTGGATTCTTACACTTTGAACTGAGAGAAAGCCATGATTGGACTAGCCAAACCATAGCCTATAAGCCTATGAAAACACATTCTTTTAGTATATATATAGATTAATTCTAGCATTTCTGCTCCTCTATAAAACTCTAATACACTGTACTCACTCTGTTTATAACCCAAAAAACCTCACGTCTCCCTTTAAAACTTCAAAGAAGTGGCTTTCTCTTTTTTTATTTTTTAGTCCAAAATTATAATAGTGTTTATAAACATCTGACTCTGGCCCCACAACATGCAAATCCACTCCACAGAATGGTGACTTTTTTGTCAATCACTGATATCATATATGCGAACATGTGTGTGCATGTGTGCATGTGTGTGCATGCATGCATGTGTGTGTGTGTGTGTGTGTGTGTGTGTGTGTGTTCAATGTTGAGGGCTCTTCCTCTGGTACACTCCACCTTACTTTTATTTATTTGTTTTTTGAGACAGGGTCTCTTTATCAAGCCTGGAGTCACCAGTTGGTTAGACTAACTATTGATCACATTCCGTGGATGGATCCTGTTTCTGCTCCTCCCACTGCTGAAGTTACAAACACACACTTCTACACTTGACTTTTTATGGGGTTTCCTGAAATCTGAACTCAGGTTCTCAAGCTTGCATGGCAAGCACTGTACTGACTGAACCATTTCCCAGGTCTGGAACCTTACTTTCATTGCTCTAGTTTGAGCCTTGCTGCTAGCCCATGGGTTCTGACAGAGACTGTTCTGGAAGAGGAAACACTCATTAAAATTTAAAACAAAACAACAGCAAACTATCATTTATTACTTCCTGGCCTCATTTCTACTCAGGCTTACACATGCACCCTGCTCCCAGGCAGAATTTTGCAAGGAAAAGAAGGCAGTCTATAAAGAAGAAAATTCATCTTCCTGGCGCTGAGGGGGACATAGTAACTCAGTAACTCTGGTTTCTGAAAAGTCAAAGTACTGGATGGTAGTTCATCACAGAGGGAAAAGCAGACCTTGGCATGGCTTTGAGGCTTTTTGTGGCTAGAGGACAAGGGAAAAAATATGGACGACGGAGGGAGGGAAGGAGACAGAGGGAGGAGTGAGATAGAGACCTTGGAGATAGACAAGGGGAGACAGAAAAGGAAAATGACAGGTAAGACAGAGGAGAGAGAGAAGGTATGGAAACGAAGGTAGTCAGCATGGCAGGGAGAGAAGGAGAAAGGGAGAGGGCAGAGAGAACCTAAGCTAAGAAGCAAATCATCTCCCACCCATTGGCTGTTCCTGTTGGCCCATTTTGTACCTCAAAGGGAACAGGAAAATGGGAAGAGGAGAGGAGAGGGGAGGGGAGGGAAGGAGAGGAAAGGGGAGAGAATAGAGGAAAAGAAAGAACAGGAGAGGAGATAAAGGGAAAGGAAGGAAGAGAAAGGGGGAGTGAAGAAGGGAGAGGAGGAAATGGGAAAGGAGGGGCGAGGAGGAGATGGGAGGGGAGAGGATGGAGGGGAAATCCCCCTAGCTACATGGTTCAAGAAAGAAGAGTTTAGTGTGGGATAATGAGCTCTGCAGATCAAAGTTCTCCAACTACCCCCACCCCACCTCATTATCAGTAGAGCCTTAAGCTGAGAGTTCCTAAGATCCCTAATTTCTTATGTTCTAAAGCACTGAAGACCCGCTGGGGCCTCGGACAGAAGTGCCAGACACAGGAACTAACTAGGATGGAAAACAAAACACTACAGTAAGTCAGGTACCGACTCTTGTGCTGCTAGCACCAACCCAAGGCAGAAGGACAAATATGCGCCTACCCGGGTGTTTTTCAGACTTCGTTTTTGCCTTGCAGAAGAGTGCAGAGAGTCTTATGATTAGTTCTGCTTGGGTAGTCAGCCAGGTTTCATACTGGGGAATGCAAAGAATCACTTCCTGGCTCTTGAGAGTCTTCACTGTCCCTCCCAGCCACTCTGCGGCCCTGCGTTCAGTGTGAGGGGATCCAGGATGTCTGGTCCAAGAGTTTCACACACATGTCTACTTGAGGAAAAAAACAAACAAACAATCCCATTTCAGATGTAGAGATGAGCTGCCCACCTTGCTGTCCTTCTCATGGGGAGAATGGAAGTAGGGCTGTTCACTGTGCTTGGATTCTGAGGAGAAAGAGAGAGAGAGAGAGAGAGAGAGAGAGAGAGAGAGAGAGAGAGAGAGAGACCTGACAATGCTACAGGATCTCCAGGCTCCTCAGAGAATAAGGAGAAAAATTTCCCTCTGCTTTTTCCCAGGAAAACAGCCAACTTCATCTGGGAGCATTCACCGGTTCCACCCAGGAGGAGAAGGCACAGAAAGCAGTAGCAGTTAGCTGACAAAGGCAGAATGCAGAAAGTCACCTCAGGGAAGATGCTGGCCCAATCCCAGAACCTGTAGGTCTTCTAAGGTTGCAGAGGGCAATAAGACACTATCACAGGATGAACTGGGGATGGTAACCGGAGCATGCCAGTGGGCCCAGTATATTAACAAGGACCTTTATTTGTGCCCGAGGGAAGAATAGAGAGACGTCAGATGGTAGCATGAAGAGGCCTTAGGAACTGGAGGAAGGGCCACAAGTCAACTAATGTAATGGCCTCTAAAAGCTGGAAAACAAAAAAATAGGCCTTCCCCTAGAAAAGGTGTTTGATTATAGCAGTACTTTGAGATGAAGTAAGACCCATTGCAGACCCGGTTCAGGGCTGAAACATGGTAACTTTGTTATCTGAAGCCTTTTAACATTGTTACGGCAGCAGCTGGAAATTCACACAGTATGTTCATGTGTTCTTTCTTCCATCCTCCCACTCTGCTCCCTGAGGAAGCCTTCTTTCCATTTCCCTTCCAACCCTTTTCTACAGAACATCTACCCATCTTCCTTTCTATCATTCGATCTATCATCTATCTGTCTGTCTATCTATCTATCTTTATATCCATCCATCCATCTATCTTCTATCTATCATTCATCTATCTCTCTGTCTATCATCTATCCACCTGTCATCTGTCTGTCTGTCTATCTATCTTTCTTTCTATCTATCTATCCATCCATCCATCTATCTTCTATCTATTCATCTATCTATCTCTCTGTCTGTCCATCATCTATCCACATGTCATCTATCTGTCTGTCTGTCTATCTATCTACCCAGCCATGTCCTATTTATTCTGTAGACTTGGAGAAAAAAATCCAGGACCTCTTTTATGTCAGACAAGTGCTTTACCAATGAGCCACATCCTCAAGCCCCAAGCGAAACTTTCAAAAACATCAAGTATTTATTTCTTAAATTATAGTATAACTACATCATTTCTCCCTTCCCTTTCTCTCCCCCAAACCCTTCCATATACTCCTCCTGACTCCCCTTCAAGTTCTTGGCCTCCTTTTTTGACTAGATGTTATTATTTGCATATATAATATATATTCCTAAATATAACTTGTTCAGTCTGTATCATGTTACCTGTATGTATGTATGTTTTCAGGACTGACTGGCACTGGACAGCTAATTGGTCCCTGGAGAAGGCCACTGCTCCTGCTCCCACCTTTCCTCAGTTGCCTATAGTTCTTTACATAGGGGAGAAGCAACGTGGGCTTTTCCCCATTTATCTCCGAAGAGGGGAAAAAAATTTAACCAAGATACAAAAGGGGGAAAGGAGTGAACAGATGTATTCAATTGTATTAAGGACTGCTTTTATCTAGAAAGGAAAAGAAGCTGTATTAGTTCTTCTCTATCTAAGCATCATAGACTGGGGACACAAGCAATGTATTTGATTCTCTGCAAAATCCAAAGGCTCAGAGTCAAGGTGTCAGCGGGCTCCAGGGAAACGCCATTCTTTTTCTCATCAAGCTTCTTGTAGTCCCCAGTGTTCCTTGGTGCTATTGGGTCATGGCCACATCACTCCCCAGTCTGTGCTTCCTCCAGCAAGGCTGCACCTTCTAAAGGTCCACCACTGTCCCAAAGGGCACCACCAACAGGGAACCATGTGTTCAAATATAGGAGCCTGTGGGGGACATTTCAAATTCAAAGCACCGCACATGCAATAAGTTAAAATTACATAAATAAAATAAGCAGAAAATGAGCTAATCAATATGTATTTGCATATTTTTTCCAGAAACAACCACAGGAAGATCCAATCGGAAACCACAGTGATACATCTGACCGCGGTAAAGGCATGGTAGTCAGCCTGGAGCTACTGGGAGCTGGCAGAACTGTTAAGAGGTAGAGCTTAATGGGAGGAAGTTACATCATCAGACCTTTAGGGACCTGGCCCCTTTCCTGCTATCACTTTCACTTCTTGGCTGCCACGGAGTCACGGGACCACCCACGTGTGCTGGTCTGCACTGCCTCTATATGTGCTAGGCCAATGCAGGCCCAAAGCAACAGGGCCGAGCTGCCATGGACTGAACTACTGAAGCCGTGAGCTGCACAGACCTTTTCCTCTATGCGTTATCCCCAGCATTTCGTCACAAAATGGAAAGGTGATGGGTACACAGTGAAACTGGCGTTAGGTAGGACCAGGGTGTGAAAGGCAAAGGCTGTCAGCGACCGACACATTGTATACTTCTGATTCAGGATCGCGGCGTGCATCCTGCTGTGAGGTGGCCTCCTGGTAGAATAAGGCATTTTCCCCTCCTTTTAAGTGACCCTGTTTCTTCTCCTGCAGAAGGAGCTGATGAGGAAAACAGCAAGTGGATGAAGAGAGGAGATGGAGGATGAAGGACGGAGAGGGGGGAGAGGGAGGAGGAAAAAGTGAACTTTCAAATGCTTTGAGTCGATACTGACTGACAAACAGAGCTTAAGGCAGCGTGAATTTAGTAGTTGCATCCCCAAGACCGGCCAAAGGAGTTCTCTGGCATAGGAAGGTATGCCGGAAGCATGTGCAAACTCCCACCTTTCCTCCACCCTCAGGAGGCGCCTCCTTAGCCACACAGCTGTTGTCACGAGCCTATAGCTGCCTATGCTGCCATTGCTGCGCGGGCATCAGTTTGGTTCTCATTGCACCATTAGGTTCCAGGCGCATCTGCTCCAGGATTTCTCCCTGCCCCTGTGGCGCATCCATCTCCATCTTGTTCACGTTTTATTACCCTCGCCTAAATGTTAGCGAGCCTTATCAAGTACGGCAAGCATCTGGGCACTGTGCCAGAAGGCCAGCAGGCCCTCGACCCCACTCCTTGTGGTTTGCGGCTCCACTTATAGCTTTAATTCCCAGTCCCTGTAATTCAGGACCACAAAGGGCCATGCAGAAACGGCTCACTTACTTCCCAAAGGCAGCTGGCCAGTAGCCACTCAGTTACTGAGTTGAGTGCAGGACCCCTGCCTCTCTTGGGAACTAAACAAAGCCCCTGACTTTCTCTCTGTGTCTTTTTGCACACTCCAGGGCCTGTGACAGGCAATGCTGTTTCCATTGGCCAGGGGCCCTGGCAGGACTCCCCGAGGCAATGTTCCAGCCCTACATTCAGTAGAGAACCTGAAAGACTGCTGTTGCAATTGAGCCCTGCTGGGCTGGGGGAGGGAGGCTCCAAATCTTCCAGTCAGCGGTTCTCAAACCTCTGGAGTGCACAGATCCCCTGAAAGGGGAAAGAAAGAAGACACAATTAAGAACAGAATTCCAAATGACAGAAAATCCCTTTCGGTGTGAATCTCCTCTACTTGTAGATTAGTATTGCGAAGGGGCTCTGCAAAGCAAGTCCCGTTCTCAACACACTTGTCACCAGGCACAGTTTGGCTATAGATCTAGGTATTTTTAGAATGGCCCTGCAAGGAGTCCTAATAAGATCAACACGCCTTCCCTGCTCAGCACGTCTAACAAACACGCCTCCTCCCGGTGCTGACAGGATCGCAACGTAAAATGTGGCTTCTGACAGTTTCTTCAATCCTGCCAATGGTCTGCTGAGCCTGGTAGGACTTCTTCAGGGTCTCAGGTGAATAGAGAAGTAAGTCCCAGACTTTAGTCACAACTCTAAAGCTGACCCACAGACGTGGCTGGGGGCAGGTTAGAAGAGACCAACTTTAGAGCTCCCTGCCTAAGAGTTCTGACTACTAACTCCCAGGAATCAGGAATCATTTCCATTATGCAAAGACACTTGTGAAAGAAGGTCAGGTTTGCGAAATAACGCTCGGGAATCTCTGTAATGAATTACAATCAGCCCGAGTCTGGAGATTCTGCATCTGTGGCTTCAGCTATGGACAGCTGTCTGAAAATAGTCCGAAAAAAAATGTATCAAACACATACAAAGCTTTTCATTTCTTGGCATCATTCCCTGAACAGCACAGTAGAGCAACTATCTGCAGAGAGTTTGCATTAGGTCTTTTCAGTAATAGAACCATGATTAAAGCACTCAGGGTTGTGTACACGGGCTATATGCAAATATTATACCACGCTGTAGCTGGTACTAGACCATAGGTAGAGTTTTTGATGCTTTGCCTAAGCTCTGATCTCCTGATATTTGCTATTGCCCCCCTTCTATTTTCTTTACCTATAAATTTCTTGTCATGGAAAAAAAAATTTCTTTTTCAAAAAAAAACATGTCTGATCAAATAAATGCATTACTGTTTCTCCATATTGGTTGTGGATTTTGAATCATAAAAACGATATCCGCTCTTTCACATTATAGGATAGAGATGAATTTCAAAGGGAGAGAGGGGGGGCAGGAACAACAGAGACCCAGGATGGGGGGGGTAAATTGTTGCCTGCAAGGACATTTGAGGAAGGCTCCATTGGTGGTGATCAAATCACGGGATGCCCACCTGGGAAGAGAGTGGTGGGTGAGCTAAGGCAGGTGTCAGGCCCCAGGGTGGGGGTGCCGAAGCCTCTGTTCACTAGGTGGAGCAAAGCAGCACTGTCCCACCAGAGTGTCAGTTCAGGTAGAAAAGAAGTGGACCCTGCTCCCTATGCTGAGTCCTAGAGACACAGGTCCAATTTAGAATGGGGGAAAGGTTTTCAGGTCAGAAATCCCCGAGGTGTGCCCTTGAACTGACTTCAGCTCTGGGAAGGGGAACAAGTCCTAGTTACAGAACCTCCCCTGCCCAAGATGCTCTTGATGGAGGCATGCCCCAGCCGGAGCCAAGGGTTCCATACTCGTGGCTTAGGGTGGTGACTGGCATGGCCAAGGCCATTTGCTTGTGTTCTGATAGATGTTACGGCCCAAACTTTATGGAGGGATGGAAGATCAAAGAGGTTTGGTGGCTTGCCCAAGTTCCCCTTCTGCTAAAGGTATAACTAGAATTGCAGAGCAGCTGTCGGCTGGTTCCAAACCCACACTGATGCTACTCCTGTGTCATCTCAAGATGTGGCTTTGAGCAATACCACTTTGGGGTATATATCCAAAGGATGCTCAATCGTGCCACAAGGACATGTGCTCAACTATGTTCATAGCAGCATTGTTTATCATAGCCAAAAACTGGAAACAACCTAAATGCCCCTGAACTGAAGAATGGATAAGGAAAATGTGGCACATTTACACAGTGGAGTACTACACAGCAGAAAAAAATAATGACATCTTGAAATTTGCAGGCAAATGGATGGATCTAGAAAACATCATATTGAGTGAGGTAACCCAGACCCAGAAAGACAATTATCATATGTATTCACTTATAAGTGGTTTTTTTAACATAAAGCAAAAAAAAAAAAAACAGCCTATAAATCACAATCCCAGAGAACCTAGACAACATTGAGGACCCTAAGAGAGACATACATGGATCTAGTCTGCATGAGAAGTAGAAAAAGACAAGATCTCCTGAGTAAATTGGGAGCATGGGCGCCATAGGAGAGGGTTGAAGGGGAGGGGAGAGGCAGGGAGGGGAGCAGAGAAAAAGATAGAGCTCAAGAAAAATCAATTATAAAAAGGAAAAGAAAGATGTGGCTTTGGCTGGCACAGTGGAACTACCTGAAGGTACAATTCCCTTTCAACAGCCCTCTGTTGGATATTAAGGTTAAACAAAAATCCTATGGATTAGTGGAAAAGAAGGACCATGCACTTTGGAGAAACTTCCCAAATGTAGAACAGGCTTCCACTGGAGGCTTGAAAAATCAATGCAGAATACTTCTGCCTCTAGAGAATAAAGGGGATATTAAAAAACGATTCCCATGTGGCTCCGCAAGACAAAACTCAAGATTGAAATCATTTGCTTGACAACTAACTAATTTAGAAGAATCAGTCACAAATACCTGAGGCAAATATCCCTCAGGCAAGTACATATATTCACATCTGGAAACATAATAGGATTAGTCTCCGAGAGTCTGGCCGCCAGAAGGAATGCTGGGGCTAAAAGGGTTATAGCCATAGCGGTAGAACAAACATCTGGAACCAAGTGTGGTGCCCTGGCTGAGACAGAGTCGCCACCTCAGAGGAGGGAAAAGTCAAAGGTGTTTGTGTATACTTCATCCTGTTTCTCAAAAGGCCTTTTGTGCTTTGCTGATAGGCATAGTATCTCAGTCATTAAAGCCAGCAACAATCGCCTGAGTGCCTTGCAGCACTGAGAACCGAGGGAGAAGCAGGCAAGCAACCAAGCAAAACCAACAACACACAAAAACCCTCAGTGGCTATGCAGTCCGTTACGCAAGAAGCCCTCCACACAAAGTATAGCGCACTTGTTAAGATGGGAGTTGAGAGATGAGCTTGGTGTGCTGGGACACATCTGTATTTGGAGAGAGTGACAGAAAGATTGTGAGGTCAAGGCCAGCCTCAGCTGTATAGTGAGGGCCTGTCTTCAAAAACCAAAGGCTCAGTTGGAAAGTGTGGTGACATTTGATCCCATTATTAGCTATTAGGATAGTCAAACCTTAATCTCACTGTGGGACTTAGAGATGCACCCCTGCCTGGGGATTACAATCACATAAGGCCTTCAGGTGGAGCCCAAGGATTGAGTCCAGCCCTGCCGGCTTTATAAAGTAGGGAGAGACTGAAAACCCTCTCCTCTCTTCCCAGATGTATCCAGCCCCACTTCAGGACTCTGCCAAGCAGGCCACTGCCAGATAGATAGATCCAGAGCTGTGAATTAGTGATGCTATTATTAGTAGCTTTAATTAGTAAAGCTACCCAGCCCCAGATATTTCAGTGCAGTCACAAATAAACAGACAGATATAGATAGTAAGAGGACCTGGAAAGTTAATGGTTTTTGTTTTTGTTTATGTCTTTTTTCCAGGAGGGATTCTTTACCTTTCTTCTGTAGTTTTAGAGGGTTCTACACAGTTTTCTGGAGCAGTCTCCCTTCTTTAAGGGATACATGCTCTGACAGGAGACAACACCTGCAGAAGCCCTTTAAGCTGTGTTTGTGTTGGTACAGAGTCCTCTGAAGGACAGGAGTCAGTCTCCTGGGATCTGGTGATACACCTCCTAATCCTTCCCAAACTGTTCCACCAACTAGGAACCAAGCAAATTCAGATATATGAATCTCTGGGGACCATACTTAAACCACAGACTTGGCAACAATGAGGATGCTCTAACAGGATACTGGTGGCCCTCCCTTATGCTATCAGACTATTGAAGCAACAGTCCCCAGGAAACTGGAATTTCCCCAGGAACCTCAAGTTGGGAGAAGGAAAAACATATAGCCAGAGGGAACCTTGTCTTCCTGAGGGAAATGTCACACCATTCTGGTAGTTTGTGAGGCCACTTCACAGGAGAGACTGCAGCCAAGTCAGTGATGGGTCAAGATGAGCAGGACCACTGAGCTGAGCATACCTCTGGGCTCTGTTTAAACAGGAGCCTCGCATCAGGACCTCAAACATGGATCTGAGAACACTTTTTCTACTTATTTCTCCTTATAATGTGCCCAAGGTGGGTGACTCTCCTGTTCTTCATCATTACTCCCCTGTTTAATTGTCCTTGAGTTCAGGTGCAGAGAGGAGCTTGTCAGGGCTGCAAAGGCTCCGACCCTATGACAACTCAGACAACAACTCTCCCCACACACTGCTAGAAGAGAGACCAGAGCCAAGATGGTGTGGTTTTCTCTGGGTGGTAGGATTATAGATACGTCCATTTACTTGCCTCTCTTCTGTGTTTAATTGCTGCGCTGGTGGGAAGACTTTTTTTTTTTCCTCTGAGTGATGGCACCACCCTATGACAACATTCTAAACAAACCAACATCTATTAGCTTTGGAGAAGGAGGAAGAACACAGAGGACCAGCAGATGGATGGACCTACATGGGGTTCAATATGCTGTTCTCAAGTAGACAGGGAAGGTCAGGAGAGGGTACTCTAGAAAGGATTTGGGGGAAATGTGCCCCAAATTTGCTCAGGGCCTAGAGTGGGCACTTGCTGTTGTCTTATGAGTTCTTTATATAAATTCAATCTTTTTTTTTCCTTATGGAAATTCAAAGGAAAAAATTACATTAAGATCACTATAAAGATTTCAAGTCACCATCTGTGTGGCTGTTTATTTTCTCACCTGAAGTGATAATTGCTTCTCCGTGGCATTGTGCCTACTGCCAAGCTGATTATCATGTCATCAATAGGACATTAAACCCTCAGGGAAGGGGCACCTTCAGGTAAGGTAGGGGCAGATGAGCCCCCAGGAAGCCGGAATGTGAGCCCCATGCAAATGTCAAAGTTAATAAGGGACAAGAGGAAAGGATGACTTGTGACTGCCAGCGAACGTCTGCTGGCCACTCCAAATGGACTCACAGCGTGTTGCTGTCTCCCTGCTTCTCATTAGCTCTACCAGTAAAGAAAATGTGTGTCTCTACCACCAAACTCACAGTCCAGTTTAGACGGGATGAAATGAAAGGGCTGCTGTGGCCTGGCAACTCAAGAGGCAGTCCCATACTACAGGACAAAGGTCCGGAACTGGCCATCAGTCACGCATGTGTGTATGCACGAGTTCTAGTAGGTCTTAATAATAAATCCCTGGAGTCAGATATTGGGGGGGGGAAGCTGAGAGAGGAAGGAGACAAACCACAGCCACCTCACTCCACTTCACAGCTGAAAGAGACTGAGTTCCTGTTTCCTCCCGCCTTATTACTTCCTCTCTCCACCCAGCCATATCACTTCCTGTCTACCTGTACAGACCTCCAGAACTCTATGGTTAGCTAGTGGCTATCTCTGTCCTCTAATCTTCAAGTAAACTTTATTTATACAAACAAGATAGTGCCACACATGTGCACCCCAAATCTATACAGACAGACTCTCTATATGATGTGAAGGGCCATGAATCTGCAATGACCCAATTTTCTCAGAACAGCCTTTTGCACATTAAACTCTAAGAGATACTATGTGGGGTGTTAAAAAAAAAAAGGACTGGGAAGAAGAGGAGCAGTAAGTATTGAGCATTGAGACTACTGTAGATATCAGCAAAGAGGGTTGAGAATACTGACCTCCACGATGCCCACTTGGTAATTCAGAAAACACTTTATTTATTGAGGTCCTGACTCAGGGCCTAGAGAACACGTCAGGGATTCCTGTCTGGGAAAACACATAAAACTTGACAAGGTAGCCTGAAATAACAATTGCAGGGTGCTAGAGGTCATAACAGACATAATACGCATGCCTGAAAAAAAGCACAAGAGCTGGGAGCTCAAGTGTGGACTTGTGATGCACAACTGCCTCCACTGCCCCTCCCCCACCCCACAGATCTCCACAGATCTGCCGGCAAAGTGTCAGGTTGATCATCGGGGACTGACAGCTCAAAGCTAGCATTGCTGCCACAGTGGACACTGTGGGGGCCTGTGGCTTGGAAGGATTCTCTCTGATCAGTTGTGGAATCCCTGGCTTCAGGTGGGAATGAAGAAGGCACCGTCTGGGACTATTCTCAACGAGGTCTTACCCAGGGGCCTTGTCCTCAGGTCAGTCTGTGTAATTTTAGTGAGAGTTGGGCTGTGTGGTGGTTTAAAAAAAAGAATGCCTCCCATAGGCTCATATATTTGAATGTTCAGTTGTCAGGGAGTTGTAGATGGAAGTTTCTGTCTCACTGGGTTCTGCAGCTGTTCAGTTCCAAAGAAATACACAGAGGCTTATATTAATTATAAACAGTTTGGCCTATTAGCTCAGGTTTATTTTTAACTAGCTCTTGTACCTTAGATTAATCCATAATTCTTATCTATGTTCAGCCACGTGGCTTGGTACCTTTTCTCACTTTCCTCTTCCCAGAATTCTCTTAGTCTGGTTGCCCCACCTATACTTACTGCCTGGCTACTGGCCAATCAGCATTTTATTAAACCAATACGAGTGACAAATCTTTACAGTGTACAAGGGCATTATCTCACAACAGGGAATGGCACTATTTGAAAGAATTAGGGGGTATGGTCTTGTTGGAGTAGGTGTGACTTCGTTGGAGGCAGTGTGTCACTGAGGGTGGGCTATGAGCCCAGGCTAGTCAGTCCCAATGTCTCTTTCTTCTAGCTGTATACGGATCCGGATATAGTTCTCAGCTACTTCTCCAACACCATGCCTGCCTGCGCACTGCCATGCTCCCTGCCATGAAGATAATGGACCAAACCTCTGAAGTTGTAAGCAAGTCCCAACTAAATGCTTTCCTTTACAAGAGTTGCCATGGTCATCATGTCTCTTCACAGTGATAGAACAGTGACTAAGAAAGGCTGTATTGGTTACTTTTTTCATAGAAGTGATAAAAATACTTAACAAAAGCAATGTAAGGTTTTGAATTACAGTTTGAGGGTACAGTCCGTCATGACAGTGAAGACACGGCCAGGAAGTATGAGGCAGCTGCTTGTATTACCTCTGCAGCTGGAAAGCAGAGAGAGATAAAAGCTGAGGCTCAGCTTTTTAAAGAAGTTTTGGATCCCAGACCATTGGATGGTGTCTTCCACATTCAAGATAACTCTTCCCTTCTCATTTAAACTGTCAGGAAACACTCTCCATGGTGACTATAAATATTGTCAAGTTGGCAGTTAAGATTAATTGTCACATGACTAAGTCAGTTCAGAAAGAGCCCTTAGCCTCCATAGTTCATGGTCACTCAATAGTTGATCAAATTCCTCTCCTGTCCCTTATTTCCCACAGACGACCGCTGGGCATTCTGACCTACTTCCAGCATGGATTTTGTTAGGACAACTTAACAAGAATTTTCCACACCTGTTTGGGTGCCTCTTAGTAATTTTCCACTTGCCAACCTTCACTTCTCAGTCAGCTCCTTGGCAAAAATTCCCACTTATTCTGGCTATATTTGGAATTGAGTTCAGTTCTTTACTGAGGTCTCTTGTCTGTTACTGCAATGGTCCGTGACTGAAGTTCAGGTCTGATTTGCTGAATAAAGGATAGCCTAGAGCTTTACAGGCCAGAGACCAGAACCCCAAGTTAGAGCAAACAATGGGTCAGCCAGAAAGTTTGCAAGGAAAAATAAAGAAGGGAACCAGGGAACGATTTGATACTCTTGATCAGTGTGAGCCTGGTAAGATGTGAACATGGGTAAGGACTTGAGATGTGGCCACGAACAGCCACACATTCCCCAGGCACCATATCCCTAGAGGAAGTAGTCCACAGGGTCCAGGTGTTGGAGCCCTGCCTGAGACGTGGGCTGACAAGGAACTGTGAAACAGAGAGGAAAATAGGAGATGCATATTCCAAGTCCTAAAAGCAAAGAATTGACATCCAAGATTACTATACTCACCTAAATTATGTCTTTAAATTAATAAAGAAATTAAACTATGTGAGGACAAATACAAAATTAAGACAATTCACAAGCCAATACTGCAGAAAATGTTTAAAGGAATTCTATGCATAAAGGTAGAGCAACACGGGAATTTGTGTAGTTCATGAGAGAAGCAGATGAACAGGAGATTCAAGAATAGACCCATCATGTCCCACACAACACACCCGAGATTTCTCAATACTAATACCTGCTGTGGGACAAGGGTCTTTTATCCTGTCACTTGTATTATTTTTAATAAATGCTGATTGGCCAGTAGCCAGGCAGGAAGTATAGGTGGGGCAACCAGGCAGGAAGTAGAGGCGGGATGACAAGAACAGGAGAATTCTGGGAAGAGGAAAGACACAGTCTGCAGTCATCACCCAGACGTAGAAGATACAGATGAGAATGCCTCGCTGATGAAAGGTACCAAGTCATGTGGCTGACACGGACAAGAATTATGAGTTAAAATGTAAGAATTAATTCATAAGAAGCCTAAGCTAATAGGCCAACCAGTTTATGATTAATGTAGACCTCTGTGTATTTCTTTGGGACTGAACAACTGCGGGACCCGGTAGGACAGAAACCCCTGCCAAAAATGTCCCATTGAGGAATATTCAGAACATGGCTTCTAGGACTTGCTGCTGTTTGGTTTCCCCTACTCCCCCCCTCAACACGGCTCTTTTCCATATGTGAATTTTGTGGATTTTTTTTTTTTGAGACAGGGTTTCTCTCTGTAGCCTTGGTTGTCTTGGAATTCACTCTGTAGACCAGGCTGTCCTTAAACTCATAGAGATCTGCCTGCCTCTCCCTCTCAAATGCTGGCATTAAAGATGTGTGCCACCACTGCCTGGCTTCATTTATAGATCTTGATCACTATCACTAACCACTTCCTAATGTTTTAAGAATTGGTCAAAGTTAAGTCAGGGTTTTACATGCAGGTAGACATACATATGCTGCCCTTTTTCTTATAATTTAGAGGTCAATGCATTGAAATCCTGTGAGGGACCTTTGGAATCCAGCAAGGACCTCAAATTATGAGTAATGGTTGCTTCTTATACATGTTTGTAAACCAGCAAGAATTCCATGATCAAAAATGGCATCTGTCTC
Organism: Ondatra zibethicus; assembly: GCA_004026605.1. Classification (NCBI taxonomy): domain Eukaryota; kingdom Metazoa; phylum Chordata; class Mammalia; order Rodentia; family Cricetidae; genus Ondatra; species Ondatra zibethicus. Next base: position 141,026 of record PVIU01001556.1, on the reverse strand, counting down.
TGACTGGGATAAACATGAAGAAGTGAGGTCAGAAATGCTTTCTGGGATAATTAGACATTGACTTTGCTGATGTGGAGTGGCCTCTGGGAGCCACTTTTGATGTGGGATGTCCTTCTGTATATGTGTTGCTTTTATTGGTTGATGTTTGGCTAATGGCTTAGCAGAGTGAAACCAGGAGGGAAATCTGAACAAAGAGAGAAGGCAGAGTCAAGGAAACACCATGCAAAGATGCCACGGAAGGAGAAAGGTGCCATAATATTACTGGTAGGCCACAGCCTCGAGGCAATACTTAGATTAATAGGAATGGGTTCATTTAAGATGCAAGAGCTAGCTAGGAATACACCTGAACCATTTGCCAAACAGTTTTATAATTAATATAGTTTCTGTGTGATTATTTGGGTCTGGGTAGCTGGAAAATGAAAGCACAGTCTCCATTTACACACTTCTCCAGGATATGTTGAGCTTCAGAGAACCTTTCTCCCTGGGGAAGTTACTCCCATATCTATGTTGTATTTGGTTGCTATGCTAAGTGTCCTGTACACAAGTGTTTCATCATGTAGTAGCCTCTGCCTTCTTGGAGAGATACTAGTCTGTTTTCTGATATTAGTAAGAAATATCTGATATTTTATGAAGAAAAATTATTTAACTCACAGTTTGAAAGACTGGAAGTCCCAAAGCAGCCAGGCCCATTGATTCTGGTCCTGGAAAGGATCCTCTCCACATATCACAATGTGGCAGAGAATCAAGAAAAGAAATGGACATATGTAAAAGAGGACAAAAAATAGCCTCACTTTATAACAACCTGGTTTCCCAGGAGTACTGGGGTCCCACGAGAAGTCATTAATCCCTCCCATGGGAAACATATTAATTACTTACTTATCTTCTACTAGATATCATCACTTCCTGATGCCATCATGTGATTCATAAATCCTTGGGGAACAAACTATATACAAACCACAGCATAAAATTGGTTGTATTTACTTCCTTCTTGCTGATAACAGTTTTTTTTTTATTTTTTCACATTCAATAACACGGTAGTTTGGCCTGGTCCTTTGTGTTCAATGTAAATTATAACCAGAGAAAATCAAGCAGAGACCAATAACTAAGGGATTACAGGAGTGGAAGCTCAGTGCTCAAGTTTGATGCATATTACTACCCAATTCCCAAGCATGTCAGCTTCCCTTGCAGCTACCTGTGGCCACAAATGAATGGTTTCACTGATACAATAACACTCATAAATGTCTGTGACTGCCATGATAAATATTACTATTAAAATAGTCATGTAATTCTGTCTTCCTGGAGCTTGCCCAAAGTAGTTTAATTTCATGACCCATTGTGAACCATGAAGATGAAACGCAGAGGTGTCACAGAAAAAGTTCCTAGCAAACTCCCTAGAATGCGCTGGACTGGTTCTCACTGATTCATCCAGTATCTCTTATTTATAAGAGAAATCAAATGCCTATCATGTTTGGATCATGACTTGGTTATATACAATGCAAAGGAATCTTATACAATCGTTTTCCTCTATTTGTGGGCAGAGAAGGTGTAAAACTCTGACGTAGGTGTCTAAATTGGCAAGTAGTACAGACTCTTGCATACGTTACATTTGCCCTGTGTGCTCTGCGCCATTGGCTCACTGTGGCATAATTAACCTGTGCTGTCACGTTTTACACCCGGGGCTTCATTTACACTCTTATGTGCTTTGAGACCACTGTCCTCTAAAACAAGGGTTACTTAGGCACCAGTATTGCACTGCTGTGATAGCTGTTGATCTGATAATTTAGGTGACAATAAAGTGACTAGCATGTGGGTAGTACATACAGCATGAATATGCCAAAGGGATAACTCATGTTCTTGGTGGGATAGTGTGCAAGGCTTGGGATGTCATCATGTTGCTTAACAGGCAATTTAAAAGCCCATGATTTGTTTGTTTCTGTCATTTTTCATTTAATGTTTTTCACATGGTGGTTAACCTTGGATAACTGAAATTGCGGAGAACAAAATGGTGACTATGGCAGAGACGGGTAAGCACTGTAAGTGCACCTTCCCTGCCTCCAGTTGCCTGTGCTGTTGAACCCCACCATAGGAAGGCGCCTATCAGGCTTTATATTTCTCAACTATATCTTTAAGGCTTTTTATTTTACCATCTTTCACTCACTTTTAATTTTTATTCTACATTGGAAGTTAACAGTACAGGTTAGCTCAGTGACTAAGTGCCCTTTGGAACTCGTGACTCTTACTTGGGAAGTGTCTACAAACATGGGAGGTCACAGTCAGGAAACATCTTCTATTCATGGACTCTATTTCCCATCTAATTAAATAAAAACCAAAAAACTCCATTAGCAAACACACCCTCCCACACTGCAACTCTGCCCTACCTTTCCTGTTTTTACTCCTAGCTCCAACAAATAGTTTGTTCCCATCAACTGGAAAAACTCCCTGCAAACAACTTAAGTCACATTTTCTTCAGAGGCACTCAAGAATTAGCCACTTTGGAAATTTTCCCTTTTTGCTATACTCAAAAGAGAATGGCTAATGTGTGTTAGATACCTCACGTCTATTATGAAGTTTGGTGTGAACCATTTTCCTGTTCCTACCACACACTCATCAGGAGAAACAGTTGGAAAGAAATAGCTCAAGAAATATCCAGACTACAGGAAAGGCTAGGCATTCCATATGGATCCCTGCCAAAGAGTGATCTTCACTACGCCGACCCTGACAAGCCTAGGCTCTGAGGTCTTACAAGATCCCAGGTTCTAGAGACCTCTATTGCTTTGCTTTCTTCCCCTTAATCTGAATGACTTAAACTTGCAAAATAAAACTTCAGCACCATGATTGAAAATTCATGTCAAGTTTACCAACTACATGCTACAACACCAGAACATGATTCTGCTCTTCTTTGACTTTTATTTCCATTCACTGAGCTCTGAGTAGTCTCTTACTTTAGCTCTAGAAATAATTCATCTCCCATTTGTGTGTGTGTGTGTGTGTGTGTGTGTGTGTGTGTGTATGTGTGTGTAGGCCACTGACACTTTGCCTCCTTGACTGGCTCCCAAATGTTGGAGAGACTCAGCACAGGTCTTATTTCCATATTTATCCTCCATGTGAGCCTTTGTCTGGTATCCCGGACTTTATATGACACCTACAACACAACTCCCATATTTATGCCTTCAATCTGCACTCTCTTCCCCAAGCTCTTGCCTCATATTTCCAGTCTCCTGCTTGATGTCTGCACTTATTTCTTCACCATCACCCCAAACCTGTCCATGTTTCATATTGCAGACAGCACACTCCCTTTACCCAGGAACCACCTCCTACCTTCTTTCCTTCACTTCCTGTTTTGCTTCCATCAGAATCTTCTTCTGCCTGTTGTCATCCTTTCTTCTTCTCTACCACCATCCCCCCTAGGCTGAGTTACCAGCACAGATTTACAATCACCTCATTGGTTTCTCTCCCAATCATTTTTTTTCACATCTTCTCCAAATACTATCTAGTGCGAAGTTCCTAGAGTACATCATATTTCATGCCTGTCTTGGCTAATTTTATGTCAACTTGACACAAGATAGAGTTATCTAAAAGGAGGGAACCTCGGCAGAGAAAATATCTCCATAAGATTCAGCTGTAAGGCATTTTCTCAATTAGTGATTGATGGGAAGGATCTAGGTCATTGTGAGTGATGCCATCCTTGGGCTGGTGATCCTGGCTACTATAAGAAAGCAGGCTGAGCCAGGCGGTGGTGGCACATGCCTTTAATCCCAGCACTCAGGAGGCAGAGGCAGGTGGATCTCTGTGAGTTCAAGGCCAGTCTGGTCTACAAGAGCTAGTTCCAGGACAGGCCCCAAAGCGTCAGAGAAACCCTGTTTCAAAAAACAAACAAACAAACAAAAACAAGCCAACAAGCCATGAGGAGAAAGCCAGTAAACATCACCCATGACTTCTGCATCAGCTCCTCCCTCCAGGTTCCTGTCCTGTTTGAGTTCTGGTCCTGACTCTCTTTGATAATGAACAGTAACATGGAAGTGTAAGCCAAATAAACCCTTTCCTCTTCAACTTGCTTTTTGGTCATGGTGTTTCATCAAAGCAATAGAAACCCTAACTTAGACAATGTTCAACTGACAGCTGTCATTATAGTAAGCTTGCCGTTGCTTTCATCTCCCCTCATTTGTACACTACCTTCTCTTAACCCCTCTTCCTGACCATTCTTCAGTCACTTGGCCTCTCTGTCCATTGGTTCCCCTTTCCGCATGATGCCCTCTGTAACGGCCCCTTATTTGACTTGATTTGTTTGCTCTTATCTTTATGGCTCAAATCAAATACCCTTCTCAGAGAAGCTTCTCTGGCTATCTGTATAGAAGACCAAACCCTGTAATTTCTCACACAGTCCCTCGGTACACTCTGGAAAAGGATGTTGTTTGTGTATTTGGCTCCTGATTTTCTGCCTCCATTCACTTGAACGGAGACTCCAGGAGGAAGAATATCCTCAGCCTCCTCCATCACCCCAGTGCCAGGCAGGTCTCTTGCTCATTCATATTTTCTGAACAAATAAAAGCTCAAAGGCACATTATGGCTACCGATAGTTTGTGAATCACTTGTTCTCTGCCAACCTGTATACCGACCCTCTGTCTATGCATTCTCTCCTCCAATCACCCACCTTGGGGTTGCTTGTGAGCCTTTTTCAAGTTGCGAGAACAGGCTCAGCTGTGAGCAGCTCGCCTCGAGCCATACAGCTGGTGTGCGGGCTGAGCTGGCCTTCATCCCAGGTCTGCTTGCTTCTGCTGTACCCACCGTTACTAGCTGAGAATAGAGTGATGGGGCTGCTTTAGTTTTTTTTCCTCAATTGTTTGACAGCAGACGACGGCTGAAGACAAGGCTCTTATTTAGACGCTCCCCTGACTTCTGTATCCCTAGAGCACCTTCCAGATCATTTCAACCAGTTCCAAAGTTCCTGGGGCTGTCTCCAACAAACGGAGGGGCCAGTCTTCTCTTCCCAGCACGTTGTCCCTTTCTGGGAGCACCCGTTAATGGAGAACAGATGGAGAGCCTGTCTCAGGGTCTGCCTGAAACTTGAAAGCAAGCGTTCTTTCATCTTGAGTGCTGTGCATCAAAGGGTCAAATGGTCCAATGCTTACCAGGTGGCAGGAAAGCAAGGCCTGTGGACAGGGACGTTTTCTTTTGCGTCAGTCTTCTCCAGCTGGATGAATGTGTTTGAGTGCCGAAAGAATAAAAATGAAAGAGAATGGCCTTTGTCCCCTCTACATGAGCCACTGGGCAGATTATGTGAGAGCTACAAAGACAGACATGCCTTGTCACCCGGTTGGCTCGCAGTCCTAAACCAGTAGGCTTCTAAAAATGCATGGCAAGTGCAGAGCATAGAGAAGGCCCCAGAGAGAACACATCCATCCAGACCCAGACGTGATGAGAGCCAGGCTTTTGGAATTTTGCCAAGGCTGTTCCACTACCACAAGTCCCCCCAAGAGTCCCTTTCTATGGCCAAAGAGCTTCCTGGTCCAGTATCTGCACTTCTGGAAGGCTTTCTTCTTCTGGTGTGCCTCCGAGGGCTGTCCTCCGTGCTGCCTGAGTAGTTGCAGAGCAGATCCTGGTATTTCATGGTAGGCAGCATTTGTTAGAAAAGTTTTGGTAGGCTTTGACTCAGTGTCACTTTCTAGTCTCGATAGAGCAAGGCTTAGCATTCTCTCCCGCTACCTTTTAGCAGAGGGATCCCACCATAATTCCATTTCACCCGACTTATGTTTAGGAATTAGTAGTTCCTTCGACTCCAGGAGTCTGCTTCACACAGGTGTGCTTGTTGAACAACTGAGGCTGTGGTCAGACCTTTACCATCGTCTCAGCTTGCTTTCTGTTGCTGACAAGCATTGTGACCAAAAGCAACTTGGGGAGGAAAGGCATTATCTTAGCTTACCGGTGACAGTCCATCATGAAGCAAAGTCAGGGCAGGAACTCAAGCAGGAAACTAGAGGCAGGAACTGAAGCAGAGAGCACGGAGGGATGCTGCTTACTGGCATGTTCCCAGACTCATCATGTTTAGCTCCCTCTCTTACAACCTGGGCCCATCTGCCCAGGGATAACACCACCAACAGCGGTGTCTCTCCCACCTCTATTAGCACTCAGAGAATGATGCACTGACATACCCACAGGCAGTCTGATGGAGATAATTCCCTCCCTGAGGTTCCCTCTTCCTAGGTGTGTTGGCAACCAGAATTAGCCACTACAACCAATGTGTTAGCCAGCTTTCCACTGTTGTAGCAAAACAAAACAAAACAAAAAACCTGATATAGTCATTTTAAATGGAGGAAAGACTTCTTTTGGCCCATGGTCTTGGAGGTTTCATTTCATGGTGATATTGACTCCACTGAAGATGTTAAGAGGCAACAGGTTACGAGCAGAGCGTGCATGTGGTGATGTGTAGCTGCTTACCTCATCACAATCAGGAAGCACAAAAAGAAGAGACCCATGTCCCAAAGTCATGACCTTAATGATCTAAGACATCCCAATATATCCCACCTCTTAGAGGTTCCACCACCTCCCAATCGCATCATGCTATTGGGAGACAATTAAGTCAGAAAGTATGTCACTGTGGAGGGGCTGAATAAATACCAAACTATGCCCATTGAGGAGGAGTTTTTATAACTGACCAGGGATCATCATGAAATGTCATCACAGATGAATCAATTCCAATGACCCGAAGTTAATAAGATTTGTCCTGTTTCTTCCCCTAACAACTCTGCAGATCCATAGAATCAGGTGAAGATACCTGAAGTTAAACCTTCTACCTGTACACACACAGGCAAGTATACCTTCCCCCCACCACATACACACACACACACAAGACAGAGAGAGAGAGAGAGAGAGAGAGAGAGAGAGAGAGAGAGAGAGAGAGAGAGAGAGAGAGAGAATCATCTCTTTGAGGTGGAGGAGGCTGCAGCCAAATGCACTTCCTGGTAGTAAACTAATGGAGGAATCTGTCATAGTTTTTACACTTAAAATTTTATATTGTCAGGTTAGGAAGATGGCTCAGCAAGTAACGTGTTGGCCACACAAGCATGAGGACAGGAGTTTAGATCTTTAGAACCCACATAAAGGCCAAGCAGACATGGGTGACTTCCTGTAATTTCAACACTTTGAAGGTAAAGCAGGGGTCTCTGGCTAGCTAGACTAGCTCAGTGGGGGAGCTCTGAGTTCAGTTGAGAGGCTTTGCTTCAATAAATAAGGCCACGGGAGCTTGAGGAAGACACCCAACATCAACCTCAGGCTTCCTACCTTCATGTACACATGTATGCCTGAACATATGGGACCATACACACATGCACACATGCATGTGCTGTGAGATAACTCTTCTGTACACTGTAAATAAATGTTGTTCTCATTGGTTGATAATAAAAGCTACTTTGTTCGATAACAATGCAGCATATAGCTAGGTGGGAAAGCAAAACTGAATACAGGAAGAATGAAGGGCAGATGGGAAAGAGGCACAAGCCAGCTGCCCCCAAAACAAGATGCCAGCAGACCAGTGAAAGCCATGGCCATGTGGTAATACATAGATTAATAGAAATTGGTTAATTTAAATGTAAGAGCTAATTAGTAATAATCCTGAACTATAGGCCAAGCATTTGTAATTAATATTAAGCTTCTGAGTGATTATTTAGAAGTGACTATGGGGAGGTGCAGAGCAACCTCTACTTACACACACACACACACACACACACACACACACACACACACACCATACACAGGATCCATTGCCACAAAAGTCCAAGTGATGGTTATAGAGCCACACAGAAGTCTATTACTTACAAACTGACTGAAAGCTGTGACCTGCTGTTTGATTGGCTCATGAGGAAGACATCTTGACTTTAGGTAGGAAGTTTTGTGCTGTCATCCCTTTGCCAAAGCTAGAACCCAAACAGTCCCTGTTGAAAGACAGAAGAAGAATAAAGAAAGAGCCTCACAGTTCAGGCTGCCGAGAAAGAGCTAAGCAGAGCTAACATGGGCTTCAGCCTGCAGGTGGTTGATGAGCAGAGAGGCATGTGTCTGAGGACCACCCAGGAGCTGTGTCCTCCCATCCCTTACCTTAGGTGGCTCAATGAAGGGGCCTGCCCTCCAGCACCAGAAAGCAGTAAGTCAGCAAGACTCCCCATTTGACGGGAGGCAACTACACCTCTGCGACATCGGGACCCAGTCAGATAACTCTGCGCAGTAAAAAAGCCCAGTGTTTGAGATTAAACCTCCATTGTCTTGGCTTGGAAAACCCAAATGGAGTCTGAGATGAGAAGGGATTTTCTTGGACCTTCCTCCTGCCCCATTGAGGATACACTTTGGCATTTGAGGGCAGTTTTAATCAAAGCAGCACTTTGGGTCTCCCGAGAGCATATAGCGCTGTAGCGCTGACGACACCAGTCCTCTACCTCTTCTTGCAAGGAATCAGAATTGCTAGTCTAATAAAATCACCAAGTGACACATACCAAAGTCAGGAAAGCCAGTCTTCAGGGAGTGATCCGGAAGCTCGCATAAGTGATGGGAGGCCAGTTTGGGTGTTCACCCTGCTCCCCACTTTGGTGTCTCCTTCCTAGCCCAGCCACACAGCTTTAACTCTAGCCTTTCACATCTTAAGTGTCATCCATGTGCTCTAGCTCCTCCTTTCTCCTATGTACTACATAGAGTCGCACAATCACTCATTCAGGGATTTCTACCAGCTAATTGCATTAAATTACGTCTAGTAAGCCACTTCAGTGACCTAAATTTTTCTCTCATAAGTAATTTAACAATAAATATTTTTGGGCCTAGTAGTGTATATACTTAGGATTTTTTCTGGGAGAAAGTAATGTTTTCTTCTTTATTGGAAATATCCACTTTGATTATAATTGTTTGGAAATATGAGGACACAAATTTCTTTACACATCACATGCATTTGCATGCACACATGTACACACACACACATGCATACATGCATACACCACACATATACACACACACAGTAGCTACAGCTAAGTGCCCTGAATGTTACTGACTTCTGAATCTGATGCTGCCCAGAGTCACCTAGAGTATAAGCACTGGGGATGCCAGGGGAAGGATGCTCAGGAGTCCTCTGAACTGTGCTTCTAACCTGCCAGGAGTTTGTAATTATTTAAAAACAAAAAGTGAGAACATATGACAGAGAGGATAAATAGAAAATGGATGGAGCTAGAAAACATTATTTTGAGTGAGGTAACCCAGACACAGAAAGACAATTATCACATGTACCCACTCATAGGTGGTTTTTAAACATAAAGCAAAGAAAACCAGCCCACAAACCACAATCCCAGAAAACTTAGACAACAATGAGGACACGAAGAAAGACTTATATAGATCTAATCTACACGGGAAGTAGAAAGTAGAAAAAGACAAGATCTCCTGAGTAAATTGGGACCATGGGGACCTTGGGGGAGGGTTGAAGGGGAGAGGGGAGAGCCAGGGAGGGGAGCAGAGAAAAATGTAGAGCTCAATAAAAATCAATTAAAAAATATTTTTTTAAAAAAACCCAGCCTATTCCTCAAGGACAAGCCCCTTTTATTGTTTTGCAAAATTTATTTCAAATCTTCCATGAATGGTTAAAAGTAATAACAACTTGAAGACCTAGATGCCGAAGAACTAGAACTGGATCTTAAGGCTCCTAAACTGTGTTGTGTGGGGCATGACTAGGCCTGGATTGGCTGAAGACCCCTGGGAAAGAATGATAACCTTGTGCGCTCAAAAGAGATCAGTGGCTGGGTTGGCTGAGGTCTGAGTGCTGAGGACCAAGCCCTTGGAAATGAACTTTGTTCACCCACTTCTGACTTTAGTGCCCCCACAGGCTCCTCCTCCCCGCCCATCACACATATCTCATTTCCCAGGAGGGAAAATGACTGCTGCTATTTGCTTTCAGAAAGTGTACAGAGGGTAAAAACAGTCCTTTAGCTAAGGGCCTGCTTTGATTTTTAGCTGAGTTCAGACAGGACACTATTAAACGACTGCCGTGGTCACAGCTAACGAATGGGCTGACTTGTCTGGGGAAGCACTTGAGTAAATCATTCTGGAGGACACTAGAAGTCCCCACGGTTCTACATTCTGTATATTCTCTCCTGCCCACCTTATCTCCATGGCAACTGAGGAACTTTCTTAGAGCTCAGATCAGATGGCAATGCCTGGGAGGCACCTGCTTCAGCATGCCACAGGGCCACTCTGCTCATCGCGATCAGACATCCCAATGCTCTGCCATTTACCTGCCTGGTGGTGCCCTCTCCACGGGTCATGGGGTCTACTGTTCATGGTAAACCACCTTTGGCAGAATCCATCGCATTTAGCAGTGAGTTCTCAACAAGTGTTTGTTAGAGAAGGGAGGGAGAGAGGAAGCGGGGGAGAGAGGGTAGGGGAAAGGGCCACAATGATGTCCCAGCTTGATATATGCGAAAGCAGCTGTGCTCAGACATCCTGGAGCGCTCTTGTGGCAGTCACTAACTTATTGTCTTCCCGCTCTGAGTCCCATGTGCCGTGATAAGGAGAATTTTGAGGGCAGACTCCAGTGATCTCCGGTTTGGTTCCTGTCACCCTTTGTTGTTAGAGGACATATAGATGATCCTGGCTCTGAGAGGGACTGGACCTATTCATGGAACTGTCACTTGGCCTGCTCATGCACAAAGCAAAGGACCTACCACGTTATACACTCAAGAGTGTATCTCAGTTCTGCTTTTGGGGGGCTTTCAAATTCAGCATCAAGAGGGGTTGCAATATATGGTTATTCTCTCATATCCTTAGGGGTTGGATTCCATATGTCCTTGATATTAATGGTTACAATGCTTGAGCTTCTTATATGAAATGACGTAGACTTTGGGTAAAGCTATTTACATCTTTCCATGTACTTCGTTCATTTCTAATAACTCACAATATGCAATACAGTATAAAGGTAGGTAAAGGGTTGTTAAACTGCATTGCCTCAGTAACAATGACAAAGTGTCACTGTGTGTCAGTACAGAAGCAACTCTAACAGGAGAGATGGAGAGACTGAGGGCCTCTGAAACAGTGAGAGGCCAAAGCAAGGTGACCCCATGCATCACTTAGTTCTCATAATCCCTGGTGCATGGGAAATCCCAGTATTGCCTTTTGAAGAACAGCTTTTCTAACATTTTTATCTAGAGTTGTTTTAGGTCCCCTTCCTACACAAGATGGCTGTTTAGAAGGATACCCCATATGGCATGGAGAACCAGCTCTTGCCTTGCTCTGGGATATCAGGTGCCTGATAAATGCCTTTCCCACCTCTAGTCCTTGCCCAAGTTCACAGTTCCTTGCCAAATCCTTGGACACTTTTGGAGCGTGTATTATTGTGACTTTTGAAAAAGCAATGCTCTGCATACCATATGTTGTGTGGTATGTTCTATACGTGATACCTTCCTAGGGAGATAAATGAATATGCATCACAGGTAAGACAGTATTGTCAGACCAAAGATGCACTCACCTGAATGTAACTTGGAGAAGCAATTAATTTAATTAGGATTACTTATGGGAGCATGCATGAGGGGTAGGTGAGTATAGGCAACTTATGAACAACTTAGGAGAGTGGCTATACCACCAAGGTCTCTGTCTATCTTCTAGCACCTATCAAGTGTCGCCAAGTCCATATGAAGTTGTGAGACCTCACAAATAATCCCACCTCATGGAATGTTAATGGGATCAATCTTGGAAAGGATTTGTGTGGGTGTCAGTTACCGAAATTCAATGGCAAAGTCTATGTCACACCCAGAAGACAGTTTCCTAGAAACAACATATTACATGACTGTCCATAGTTAGAGTTTTTATTGCTGCAATGAAACAAGCATAACCAAAAGGCAAGATACTAAATCTAGGATGTTGAAAGTAACCAAAGTGGTATCTTAACTAGTTGGCATTTTTTCCTCTTTGATGTCTAAATTATAAGTTTTTTGTTTTCTTTTATTTTTATGTTTTTGTTTTTGTTTTTTTGAGACAAGGATTCTCTGTGGCTTTGGAGCCTATCCTGGAACTAGCTAGCTCTTGTAGACCAGGCTGGCCTCAAACTCACAGAAATCCACCTGCCTCTGCCTCCCAAGTTATGGTATTAAAGGCGTGCACCACCACCACCCAACAAAAAAATTATTATTAAAATTTTTAATAGTTATATTTTATCATTAATGCTCAGGCTTCAGAAGAGGCTTGCTTCTAGTGTCTTCTGAATTTGTCTGTAACTCCTTTCCCAAAAGGGAAGAAGAGAAGCCATTTGTGACCCTTTCGACCAGCACATTTTAGACACAGTATTCTGGGGTCATGATATAATGATGTAAATCAGAGCAGTTTTCAATGGTGACCTTGAAGTCCAGCGAAGGTTGAGAGCCTTTGTGCCAACAGGAATTCAAGATCTGATAATAGCTCTGATACCTACTATCTAATATTAGGGATATCTAGTATCCCTAGTGCTGCAGAATACTGCCTGGCAGGTAGTCCAGGTCTGCTGAGGTTATGGTCCACCCTTAACCATAGGGATAGCATAACAGAGAATAATAGTAAGTCACCTTGCTATTTGGGACTGTAGTCAGGTCTGATGAGATTAGATGAATTTAGAAGGCCCAGGATCTACCACACATGTGAGGACCCACCAGAGATCCTGATGGCCAATCAGACCAGCTCATCAGTAAGCCTGCTTCCAATCCACCATCCAGGCTTCCCATAGACACTGGTTTTATGTGGGGCATCAGTAAGCCTCTTGCCGGTGTCTATGCAGTATCTTAGACCCTGCCTTGCCCTGTTTAGGCTCAGGTCTACTCACTAGGGATTTACTTGATGGAAGAATTTGGAAACAGTCTCATCCTAAAACCTTTTAATTTAAATTAATTCTAATTCTTTACAGCTGAAATCTCTGGGAAGGCAGATTCTCCATACTGGAGACTTTCTCGCAACATGGTGATCTACAAGATTATTCTTCCACACTAGTGCTTGGGTTCCACAGCCTGATGTGGGTCGTCCCAGTTTCCTCCCAGATGGACTTCATTCGTCATTAGATGATCACCTACTGTTCCAGTTCCTCAGCTGTTGTCTGGTCTTGCCCCTGCACAAATCTTCATGCCTGAGCAGATGAACACCCCATCTAGGGTCTCTACTGACCATATCCTGCAGAACTTTATTGAGGAGAATAAGCCAGAGTGGAGATGCCTTCATTGGGCCAAGGGGCTTTCCTTAGCCCACTGGTACATGGGGAGCTGGCAATTGGGAGGCCTCAGATTGGAAGTCAAGTGTGCCTGGCACTTGCTTCCCATATACATGGTCCGAATGGATACCACGATAACTAATAAAGGTTGGAGTGCAGAATTCTTTGTAATCACAGAAAGAAATCTGAACCAACTCCTGTAATCTTCAGGAAAGAATTTGTGAAATAAGTCATCAGGCACTCATGCAATGGGATGCTAGGCAACCATGGAAGTTAGACAGGATGTTAACTATTCAATCTGTGGGGAGATGAACAGTCTATCTAAACCACTTAGTGTAGGAGGTAAAGTGTGGCATCACCATGTACCTCAAGGAGCTATTTTCTCCTTGCCCCTAAAACCTTCTCTTTAAGCTGATACCTTTGAGGTAAATTGTGGTAGTGACCTTCCTACCCTAGGTTCCAAGGTCATGAGTCCTTTCAAACAGCTCTACTCTGGGCTTGCACTTTCTCTTCTTCCAGCCTTACTATTCTGGCCCCTTCCTCCCTACTCTGGACTTTCTTTGGTTGGTACACTTTTAATTACTGCTTCTATTTCACTAGGGGTTGTAGGTCTGTTTAAGTTTTCTGTGCTTGTGATTTAACTTTGGTAAGTGATAAGTATTGGGAACATTATCCATAAATTTTTCAATTTGGTTTTTATTATATGTCCTTATGATTCTCTGGATTTCCACAGAGTCTATTATTATGGACCCTTTTTAATCTCAAATTTTATTAATTTGTGTATTCTTTCTCTTGCTTTTAGCTATATCGGATAATGGTTTGTTAATCTTTTTTATTTTCTCAAAGAACCAACTCTTTGTTTCATTGATTCTTTTGCATTGTTTGTTTGTATTTTATTGATTTCAGCCCTAAGTTTGATTATTTCCTACCATCTACCTCTTTTGGTTATGTTTTCTTCTTGTTGTTATAGAGCTTCCATGTGTTCAGTTGAGTTACTAGCATGAGATCTCTTCAACATTTTTTGTAAGCACTTAGTGCTATTAACTTGCCTCTTAGAACTACTTTCATTGGATACCATAAGTTTGGATATGTTGTGTATTTGTTTTCATCCAATTCTAGAAAGTCTTTCATTTCTGGCTTGGCCCATTTTTCATTCAGTAGTGAGTTGCTTAGCATTCATGAGTTTGCAAACCTGCTCTTGTTTTCTCTGTTGTTGACAACCAGCTTTAACCCATGGTAGCCAGATAGGGTGCATGGTATTATTTCAATTTTCTTGTATCCATTGAGATTTGCTTTGTGTCCAACTATGTGGTCATCTTGGAGAAACTTCCATAATGTGCTGAGAAGAAGGAATATTATTTTGTGTTTGGTGAAATGTTCGGTAAATATGTTAGGTCCATTTGCTTTACAACATCTGTTAGCTCTAACATTTCTGTTTAGGCTTTTTTTGTCCAGATGACCTTTCTATTGGCAAGAGTGGATACTGAAGCCTCCCACTCTCAGTGCGAGGGTCATTATGTGATTTAATGTAGTAGTATTCCTTTTATGAACTTGGGTACTCTAGTTTGGTGCACAGGATGTTAAGAATTGTGGTGTCCTCTTCGTGGATGTTCTTGGTGTATCTAGTATCCTTATATCTTCTGATTAGTTTTTGTTTGCAGTCTAGTTTGTCAAATATTAAAGTGGTTACATCAGCTTTCTTTATAGGTCTATTGTCTTGGAATACATTTTTCCATCCTTTAACCCTGTGGTGATATCTATCCTTGATGTTAAGGTATGCTTCTTGGATACAGCAGAAAGATTGATCTGTTGTTAGGGTTTCTGTCCTGCCCAGATCCCACAATCGTTAAGTCCCAAAGAAATCACACAGAGGTCTACATCAGTTATAAACAGATTGACCCATTAGCTCAGGCTTCTTATTAACTTTTATAATTTATATTAGCCCATTATTCTTGTCTATGCTAGCCATGTGGCTCGGTACTCTATTCAGTGAGACAGTTACATCTTACTTCTTCTGTAGCTGGGTCACGACTGCAGACTGTGTCCTCTTCCCAGAATTCTCCTGTTCACATTGCCCTGCCTATACTTCCTGCCTGGCCACTGGCCAATCAGCATTTATTTAAAATATAATTGACAGGATACAGACCATTGTCCCACAGCATGGATTCTGTTTTCACATCCATTTTGTTAGTCTGTGTCTTTTTATTGAGGAATTGAGACCATTGGTATTGAAAAATATCAGTGAGAAGTGTTTGTCAACTCCTGTTGTCTTGTTGCTGCTGCTGTTGCTGCTGCTGCTGCTGCTGCTGTTGTTGTTGTTGTTGTTGTGGTGGTGGTGGTGGTGTGTGTGTGTGTGTGTGTGTGTGTGTGTGTGTTTCTCCTCTTTTGATTTGCTGGTGAGGATTACTTATTCCTTGTGTTTTTCTGGGTGTGGTTAAACACTTTTGATTGGGGTTTTGCTTCTAGTGCCTTTTGTATGGCTGCATTTATAGACAGGTACTGCTTAAAGTTGGTTTTATCATGGAATGTCTTATTTTCTCCATCTATTGCGATTGAAAGCTTTGCTGGGTCCAGTAGTCTGGGCTGGTGTCTATGGTCTCTTAGAGTCTGTAGCACATCTGTCTAGGCCCTTCTGACTTCTGGAGTCTTCACTGAGAAGAGAGGTGTAATTCTAAGAGGTCTTCCTTTATGTGTGACTTGGTCTTTCCCGTTGCAGATTATAATAGTCTTTCTTTCTTCTGTACCTTTAGTGTTTTGAATATTATGTGCTGAAGGAAATTTTTCCTCCTTTTATTAAAAATAGATTCTTATTTCATAAATATATCCTGATACAGTTTCCCCTCTCTTTATGCCTCCCAGCTCCTTCCTACTTCCCTTTCTATCTCTCATTAGAAAATAGCAAGCTTCTAAGAGATAACAACCAAACAAAATGAAATAAAATATAATAAGATAAAACAAAATTCGCCACATCAAAGTTGGACAAGGCAAACCAACAAAAGGAAAAAGAGATCCCCAAGAGAAGTCACAAGAATCAGAGACCCACTTGTATACCTACTTAGGAGTCCCATAGAAAGACTAAACTGATAGCTTTAATATATACGCAAAGGACTTGGCACAGACCCTTGCAGGCCCTGTGCATGATGCTCAGTCTCTGTGCATTCATATGAGCTTTGCTCAGTTGATGTAGAAGACTTGATTCTCCTGGTGTCTCCCACTCTGGCTCTTATACTCTTTCTGCCTCCTCTTCTACAATATCCCCTGAGGTCTGAGGGGAGGGAACACTTCTCCACTTTCTTTTTCTTTTTTTTTTTTTGAGACTTGATTGGGATCACCTTCATATATTTCAAGAAATTTTCATTGCATCAGATTCCCATACCACCCTGTAAATGCCTCTCAAGTCTCGCTGTCTCTCCCCAAATTCTCTCCCTTAACCCCATCTCCCTCCCTCTCCCCACCTGGTTCTCCCATTCTTGTCCCTCCTGCCCCCAGTCCACCCATAAAACCTCACCCAGGGTGACCCATGTGTCCCCCACTAGTCTCTGCCTTTGTACCTAACCTCTCTGGGTTTTGAATTGTAGCTTGGCTATTATTTATTTAGCAACTAATATACACATATAAACAATATACCACATTTTTCTTTCTGGCTTGGGTGATATTACTTAGGATGATTTTTTTTCTAGTTCCATCCCATTTGCCTGCAATTTTTATGTCATTTTTTTAAAAGCTGAATAATACTCCACTCTGTAAATAAATGACATTTTCTCTATCCATTCTTCTGTCAAGGACATCTAGGTTGTTTCCAGTTTCTAGTTTTTATGGATATGGCAGTGACGGTGATCGTTGAGAAAGTGTCCTTGTGGTAGGATGAAGCATCCTTTGGGTATATGCCCAAAAGTGGTATAGCTGGATCTTGAGGCAAATTGACTCCTAACTTTCTGAGGAACCACCATAGTAATTTCCATAGTGACTGTATGAGCTCACATTCTCATCAGCAATGAAGAAGTGCTCCCTTTACTTTACATCCTTGCCAGCATGAGCTGTCACTTGTATTATTGATCTTGGCCATTCTGAAAGGTGTAAGATGGAATCTTAAAGTAGTTTGGCTTGCATTTCCAGGGAAATTTACTTTGTGGTCTAGTCTATTTGGTGTTCTGTGTAGTTCTTGTACTTTGACATCTCCTTCTTTATGTTAGGGAAATTTTCTTGATTTTGTTAAAAATATTTTCTGTGCCTCTGCTCTGGGTTTCTTCTCCTTCCTCTATTCCTATTATTTGATGCCCCACCAATGATCAAAAAGTTTGATTTTTTGGCACCCATTTATTACTTAAACCATTCAACCTAAAAATCCTTAAGAGGTTATCAAATTAAATAAGGTTTAAAATACACAGAGAATCAGGAATGAATTGTGGTTTCTGATAGGTTGCTATCTGGAGGACTTGGACATTCTTTCATTTACCATCACTGATTTTCTTTGCTGTGGACTGACTGTCCCACACACAGTAGGGATCCCTAAAGAAAAGGTTGATCCAAGACACTGGGCCTCTGTCTAGACAGGGCAGACTGGTGTATCTGTCTGGTCTCCTCAAGTGTCTGTAGTTGATGGCTTCACCTTCTCTAGAAGAAAAGACACAGGAGAAATTCATTGTGATGGTACCCAGCTCTTTGTGACAGATGATCTTGCCAGACAAAACTCATAATTCTTCTGCGCCTGTTGGCCAAGAGCAATTTCACATGGAAAGGGCCTAGGTGACTGAATTAGCCCCATTCTCTGATCCACATGATCTGTTGAGCAGTTACTTCTGCAATGTGCATTTAATTTTGCTTTTGAGTCACACAGAACAAAGGGAACCTCTTTAAAGGAGCAACCAAAAAGCTTTGTAAATAATTCACCCATGGTACTACAAGTGAGAAAGATGCACATTGTCCTGTTGAGCAACATGGGAATTAAGAACTCATTTGTATAGAGGCTTTGAACTTTCCTAGAGTCTCCAAGGTGGGAGCAAGGTGGTTCCATTTATTTAAAGGGATTTTAGAGCAGAAAGTATGTTTGTTCTCCCTCCATTTCTTGGGGAATTTGAGTTTTCACACATATCTCTGACTTGCCTTCTTTCTTAGCATTCTCAAGTCCTTGACTATATCTTTCCCCTGCCCTGGAATCTCCCCACCACAGAGGACAGTAATCAGTTGGGAGAAGGCAGACAAGTCTTCAGTTGTGAATGAGGGTGTGATAGTTAGAGCAGCAGGTTCCTTTCTCTTTTTATCTCCCACCTTTCCTCCTGGGTTCATTAATGGCCAATTTACCCATGTTAAACGCATGTCTTCTTCTGTTTCTATCTTTTGCTGATACATATTCCAGATTTGGACTATCAGTTTCCACTAACACCCCCACTGCTTTGTGGTAGTTTGAAAGTAATTAGTCCCCATAAGTTCATAGGAAGTGGACCTATTAGGAAGTGTGGCCTTGTTGGAGGAAGTGTGTCACTGTGAAGGTGGGTTTTAAGGTCTCCTATGCTCAAGTTGTGCTCAGTATAGAGACAGTTTACTTCCTATTACCTGTGGCTCAAGATAAAGAACTCTCAGCTCCTTCTCTAGCACTGTGTCTGCCTGTGTGCTATCATGTCCTGCCATGATGATAATGGACTAAACCTCTAAAACTGGAAGCCACCTCAATTCAATGTTTTCCTTTGTAAGAGTTGCCATGGTCACGGAGTCTTTTTACAGCAACAGAACACTGACTAAACCATGCTCATGGAAAGTCATGCACAGCAAAGATCTTGAAAATATCACAGTCATTTCTATCAACACGAAATGCCCGACTCTGATACAGGAAGTAGTTCAGCATTTGTGTAGCACAGATCCTTCTCTCTAAGATTTTTCTTGGTCCTTTCCAGAACCCCAAAATGTGAGCCTATTCCACCTTATCTGAAGGTCATAGAGTTTGAGTTTATTTTCCTTGCTCAAAGTTGTTCACAACAAATGTGGCTACACACCCTGACCTAGGGTGTGGTTACGTGGTGTATTAGACGTTCATAGAGGTAGAGCTGCTCCACCCTGATCAAAGGTCAAAGAATTCAAGCTCCTTTTAAAATAGGAGACTTGACCTAGGGAGTGGTTGCCTTCAGGCGACGTGATCTGGGGTGTGTTCACTGCCTAAATAACAAAATGCTTAACTCAGGGTATAGTTGTTGGTATCTCAAGTACTGGAGCAAGTAACTGTTCTGGTTGTTCTTTGTATCATGTTAAAGTATTATTTGCCTTTTTCCTCCCTTTCGTATGGGGGTATAAAAGTGCATGTTTCTGAAGGATCTGGCCTATGCACATGACCTCACTGCACCCTTGGTCATGAGCACACTTCAAGTACCTTCTGCACTGCACATACCCTGCTATGCAATACCAACAAATGCTTTCTCAGACACCTTGATTCAAGATTGCTGGATGCCACGACATGAAATGCTTGCTTCTCCTGTAATTTAAGTTCTCTGCTCTTATAGAAACACAATGAATGGCTTAATTACAGCAAGCACAGGCTTTAAATATCCTCTATTGCCACTCCCCAGCTCATCTTAAGATTGTATTGTGTTAAAATGTTTGATTTAAAATACTGCTGTGTGAGTTGCTGGTTTGAGTTTCAAAAACTCTAATGATTTTGACATGGAATTAGGAGAGAATTCCCAACAGTTTCTGAAATAGGCATAAACACACTTCCACCATATTGTACTATGTATTTTTGTGAAATGGTATCCTCAGCATTGGCAATTATGCAAGTAAAATGTAGGTCAATTTTGAAAAATTTTGAAGATATTTTTGCCCAATTCAATATTCCACCAAAAATTAATTCCTTATATAAAAATAAACATCACATCTCTCTCATTAGTATGCACATTTGCTTTAATCATAAATAAATGGTAAAATTCCATGTATACCAAAAGATAATTTTAAAATGCATATCTTTATGATTTATTAACTGTAAATGTTTGTTTGTATGCTTATTTTACATACCTATGTATCTAGGGTATTTGACATGAGCGGAAAATTTTTGAGAAGTCCGGCCCTAGGAGTCCTATATTTCCAAATGCAAAGAAAATACCATGCAAAAAGTTTCTATTACACATTATTTGGGAAATAATGACAGAAAGGTTGTTCATCCAAATGAAATTAGACAGCATTCGAATCCTTGGTCTGTTGAATCTGCGGGCGTTGAAATCACAGATCGGTAGGGTCAACTATTTTTCCATATCCCTGATTCAATGGTTTCTCTACCCACAGCTGATTCACCATTTCATTTTATGTGGACATAAAATGTTTAGCCAGGGGGTTCAACTCACTTGTGCACAGAATATTCCTGTTACTAGTTTTGAGAGCCGCTCTCTGTGGGGCTGAACACCACTGTGTCAGTTTCTAGGCATCTTAAAGTCTCACACAGCAGAGAGGCACTTTTGGGAAGCACAGAACATCTAGACAGTTGGGAGGGCAAGCACAGAGGATGCTGTGAGCCTCTCAAATGCAAGTAAGAACCAGCCCGGAGAAAGGAGTGGAAATGCCACTCAGGAGACTGGCCAAGTGCTCCATCACTGAGTCAGATCGCCAGCCCACCCCCTTACCGCCCGACAATATCTTTTTATTTAAAATTCTTGGTGTGATCCTTTTAGCTATTTCAATGATTTCTGCTTTCTTTTTTGTAGAAATACAATAGATGATCGGGAAATCTGTTCTGTTTTGTTTTTGAGAATCCTAATAAATTAATTGCTGGCTAGCAGAGGCTTCCAATTTCGAGAAAGCGCTTGAGTCTCCCACGGTGGAATTTAAAAGAAGGCTAGAAGGAGGAAACCCTGCCGTAAGTAGCTCGTCAAAGCTGTGTGTGAGGGGATTTTCAGGGGAAGTTTAGCCAGGGCTCTGAGAGAGATGGGAGAGGTCCCGGGAGGGATTCGATCTGCAGTTGCTATAGACTGGCATGGGAAGAACTGCTGATGGATAAGACCAATGACGTGAGCCCCACTGTGGCCTCCTTATGGGTGGCACAAAACCTTGCGCTGTGTCTGAGAATGGTTGTGGCTTTGGTGCATCCTGGAGCGTGGCAGCGCAAGGTGGCATGTTTATGAGGCTCGTAAAGGATGGCATCAGCGTTAGCAATATATCAGTAGCTTGCAGAGACGAATGGGAGCCTGCTCCATGCTGAGGGAAATTTATGGTTAATACAATCTGGAAAATACATAAAGTAAGCCAGCATTATGAAGCCAAGAGACTCCCCAGGGCTGGAAACTTAATCCTCAACATCTGCACACAGGGGTCTGGCTACCCAAAGTTTCTGCTGGTATACAGCATTCTAGAGCCAAGAAAATGGGCTAACCGGTTCATATAGACAAACTTCGAAGGCAAAAGGATTCTGAACTTCAATGAGGGAACAGAAGGAAGCAGAATAAAGCAGAAGGCAAACACACAGAATTCATTCGGTTGTTTGAAAAGCCCTCTATTTTTAGACTTGCTGGGGCTGAATCAACATTTGGGCAAGTGATTTGCACTAACACAGCCTTGGCTTCTGTGCCGGGTAAACTGTGTTTCAATCTAGCCCAGCAACAGCCCAGCAGGAGAGCACAAGGAAAGTTCAGAGGCTGCCACAAGAACCCAGGATGGAATACATGTAGCGCATCTGTATAGCCACTGTTTTAAATATTCAGTCATTTTGAGCACAGTCCTAGAGTCGTACAATCCTCACAACTCGTTTTTGGATATTTTTATTACCACATCCAAACAAAACAACAATAAAAAACCTGTCTCCTTATTAGCAACCACCACCATCTTGCCGCCTCGGTTGTTACTCTCGAACCATTCCCTCACCCTTCCCCTCCTCCCCTCTCAGCCCCAACAACCACTCATCTACTTTCTGTTTCCATGGGTTTGTCTGTGTCAGAATATGAGACTAATGTAATGATGCCATCTATAGTGCTTCCTGATGGCTTCCTTCCATTTACCACAACGTTTTCGAATTTTGCCCACATTGGAGCTAGCGCTTGACTCCTTTCTATTCCTGGATAATATTCTATCATATGGATAACTCACTCTTAGCAAGTTGTCAGTCAATGGACATCTGGATAGTTTTACTCTTTGTTATGATCATTGCCACTAAAAACATTTGTGTGGTTTTTTGGTTTTTTTGTTTTTTGCATGTGGGCACACCTTTTCATTTCTCCCTAGCATGCTTAGGGTGGAAGGGCCGGGTCATGTGTTGAGCCTGTGTTTAGGCTAGTGAGGAAATGCCTGGTTTCCACAGTGGTTGTACTGCTTCCTATTCCTTTTAGGAGCATATGACGGTTTTCCCAGACTTCGCCAGCACATTATGACTGTCCTTTTATGGACCGACATCCACGTGGGTGTGAGGCAGTATCAGATGTGATTCTGATGTGCAGTGTCCTGGCTGTAGGATTCTGAGCCCCTATCTCGTGTTTGTAGCCACTCATAAACTGCTTTTGGAAGAAAATCGTCCTTCCTTATTGCAAGAACTTCCTGCTTATATTCCAGACTCATTTTTTGAATAGACTATCATTTTCTTAGTTCTTTATATATTAGGAATAATAATCTTCTGGCACATTTATAGCAGGTGAATATTATTTCTTGTTCTCTAGGCTTCTTCACCCAGTTGATTGTTTCTTTAGCTGTTCAGAAGCTTTTTAGTTTTATAAAGTCCCATTGGTCAATTGTTGGACTTAGTTCTTGGGCAAATGGAGTGCTATTTAGCAAGTCCTTACCTACGCTTTTATCATGTAGGGCACTGTCTAAGTTTTCTTCTAGATGTTACAGTGTTTCAAGTTTCATGTTTAGGTCTTTGGTCCATTAGAGTTAGTTCTGGGTGAGGTGATATATATGGATCTAATTTCCTTTCCCTGAATATGGGCATCCAGTTTTCCAAGGACCATTTGTTGAGGATGATTTTTTTCTCTAGAATGTATCTTTTGGCAACTTTGTCAAATATTAAATGATCAGAGTTATGTGTGCTCATGTCTGGGTCTTTGATTTTGTCCCACTGGTCTACCTACATGTCTGTTTTTGTGCCAGTACAATAATGTCTTCTTTTAAAAATTGTATTAATTTTCTTTTATTCTGTGCAGTGTCTTATTACAGTCTCAGCGAGACTTTGGAACACAAAGGCGGATGAAACATTAACTCTCTGCCCTTTTTCACTTTTCCACTCATCCTTTGGTGTCTTATCTCAGAAGGCTTTGCCCACAGAGTCATAGCCATTCATCCTCCGGTTTTCCTGCGTGAGTTTTATAGTCTTCACTTTTATATTTAGGTTAATGATTCACTGTGAGTCAACTTTTATATATTAAGTAAAGGTCCAGTTTCACATGTCTCAATGGAACCATCCTGTAGTGTAGGAGGAAGGGCCGCTTGGTTGTTCCCAGCTGCCCAGCCCCGAACTAATCGCACAGAAACTGTATTAGTTAAATCACTGCTTGGCCCATTAGCTCTAATTTCTTATTGGCTAATTCTTACATCTTAATTTAACCCATTTCTATTCATCTGTATATCACCACGAGGTTGTGGCCTACCAGCAAAGTTCCAGCATGTCTGACTTTGGTGGCAGCTCCATAGTGTCTCTCCAACTCCTCCCGTCTTTCTCCCAGCATTCCTTTTAGTTTTCCCCACCTCTCTCTGTTCCAGCTCTGCTATAGGCCGAAAGCAGTTTCTTTATTAACCAATGAAAGCAACACATAGACAGAAGGACCTCCTACACCATTGTAGCAACTGGGCTGAAAGCTCTGTGCTTTCCACAGTGGATTGTACTATCTCTACTGCAAATCAGTGGAACATAAGCTCAAAATGCGTCTCTAGAGACTTTCTACTCCATGGCTCTATGCATGTACTGAACACACAGAATAAGTTACACTAGTGCTGGGATAGCTTCCAAATATCTGTGACTCCTCTTCCCTTCCTTTTCAGGACTTTTTCAGCCATACAGGGTTGCTTGAGTTTCCATTGTACTTCAGGATCAGCTAGACAGACAATTCCTGTAAATGGGACAACTGAGATTAGCCGAGATTGCATTGAACCCAAAGGTCAGTTGAGAATATTGACATTTGTGCTAATCAGTTTCTCCTCCTGTGACAAAATGCCCGGATAAGCAGCACAAACAGGAAAAGCATATGTTAGCTCCCGATTTTGAAGGTTTCAGTTCATGGTAGCCAGGTAGCACATCATGAAGTATGTGGGGTGTCAAAGCTGCTCACCTAATGGTAGCTGAGGAGAGAGGGCAGCCACTAGCTTAGTGTCCCATACACCCTTTAAGGATGAGCCTAAAAGACTTGACTTCCTTCCAGTAGCCTCTACTTCACAAAGTCTCCACCAGCTCCCAGTAGTGCCACAGGCTGGACCTGAACCTTTAGCTTGTAGGCCATGGGCGGGGATAAGAGACAAAACGTAACTACTTTAACACCATTCAGACTTTTGATGTGGGCTGGGGATGTAGCTTAGTGGTAGAGGACTTTTGCCCAAAGACCTCTAACCCATAAGCATGGGCTTGATACTTCTCTACTTACTGAGCATCCCCTTAATTTGTTTAACAACATTTAATAAATTAAAGGTGCAATATGACCCTTTTTCTAAAGTTATATTCTTAATTTATTGTTTTGTTGTTGTGTTAACTATATGTCTTTTTTGTATTATTCATTGCTAGTGCATAGAAATAGGATTAATCTATGTGCACTCATCTTGCATCCCGAAGCCTTGTTGAATTAATTGTAAGATCTGTCCTCTAAACTTTCTAAATGTAGGACCACGTGATCTGAGAGTAGAGAGAGTTGTAGTTTCTTTCCAGTCTTCTTGTACCTGATTTCAGGTTTACTTTGGGACTGATGTGTATGTGTCTGTCTGTGGGTTTTACACATGAAAGCAGCCCCCACAGAGGCTGAAAGAGGGTGTCAGATACCCCAGAGTTGGAGCCACAGGGGCTGTTAGCCACCCAATACGTGTACTGAGGATCAAACTCCAGTCCTTTACAAGAGCAGCAAGCATTCTTAACCACTGAGTCATCCCTCCAAACCCTTCCTTTCCAATCTTGATATCACAATTGTTTATGTATGTATGTATATGCATGTGTACATGTATATGCACGTGTATGCATGTATGTGAGTATGTATGTATATATGTATGAGTGTATTACATACATGTATATGTGTGTGAGTGTATGAGTGTGTGTGTGTGTGTGTGTGTGTATTTGTATACGTAGATATGTATGTGATTTTGCCTAGGTCTCTTGGCTTGGAATTTCAGTACACTGTTGAATGGAAGTGGAGAATTGAGATCCTTGCCTTGTCCTCTCTCTCAAAAAACAAATCTATCATTCACCATTCGTATGATGTTGGCTGTGGATTTTTGGAGATGCCCTTTTTCTATTTTAGGTGACTCTTCCATTGTAGGTTTGGTGAGAGCTTTTATCCCGAGTGATGGTTCGATCTTGTCAGGTGTGCTTCTTCTGTGCTGCCTGTCATCAGTTACACTGTTTGCAAATGTTCAACTAGCCATGCACTGCTGGGACAAATTCCACTGAGTGAAGATACAGGATCCTTCCCAGATGCTGTATGTGTGCCCAGGGGGAACAGCAATGACAATTGTCCTTCCCTTTAGATCTCCATCTGGTTCTAGTCTGAGGTAATCCTGACAACATGAAACAGCTGGAGAAGCTGTTTCCCTCCTTCATTTTCAAGAAAATGTCTATGGCCCCTGGCGACTTATTCAGGGCCCAGGGGTTATTTAAAACCATGTTATTTAAGTCTCAGCACCTGGGAACAAGGATGAGGAGGTTCCTTCCACTGTACCCTTAACTGAGATTTTTATTATTGATTTCTGGCCTAATTTTAGAGGACATGATATGCATGATTTGAGTCTCCAAGTTTCTCGAACTTTCTTATGACCTAGCACCCCATCTACCCTATAGCATCCTCTGTGCATATCTGAAAAGAGTTTTCTTCCATTGGTCCATGCGCAAGTCGCATACATGTTATTTGGGCCAGTTAGGGGTATGATGTCAAATCTTTGTTATTGTTGCCTAGTCTTTAATGAACTCTTCTCTTGATTACTAAGAAAGTAGGATTGAAATATAGCTATAAATGTCGAATTATTTCTTTATCCTGGTTCATTTAGACTTATAAATTAATTTTTTTGTATGGAAGGCTGTTTTGGCTGCATGTATGTCTGTGTACCATGTGTGTGCCTGGTCCTCAGCAAGGCCAGAAGAGATCATCAGATTCCCCTGAAACTAGAGTTACAGACGGGTATGAACTGCCATGTGGGCATTGGGAATTGAACTCAGATCCTCTAGAAGAACAGGCAGTTCCTTTAACCATTGAAACAACTCTCTAGCCCCCATTTAGATTTAATTCATGTAATCCCAGGCTGTTGTCACTACAGCTTGTTACTGCTGTGTCTTCTTGCTGCTGTAGATAGAATCCTATTGGCTCATCTCATAGACACTCCTCCTTGGCTCTAATAGCATTTATTAAGAACAATAAGTATATCATGTGGACCCTTTCTGACAATGTCTGTGGTGGTTTGAAAGAAAAGGGCCTCCATAGGGAGTGGTACTTTTAGGAGGCGTGGTCAGCTGGAGGATGCGTGTCACTGTGGGGTGAGCTTTGAGGTCTCCTATGCTCACACTGTCCAGTGTCACAGCTCACTTCCTGTTGCCTATAGATCAAGATCTAGATCTCTCAGCTTCTTTTTTTTAAAAAAGATTTATTTATTTATTTATTATGTATACAATATTCTGTCTGCATGTTTGCCTGCAGGCCAGAAGAGGGCACCAGATCTCATTACAGATGGTTGTGAGCCACCATGTGGTCGCTGGGAATCGAACTCAGGACCTCTGGAAGAGCAGCCAGTGCTCTTAACTACATGTATTCCCATTACCCTAGGAACACGCCTCCCTGGGGGGCTCTAGACTCACACCAGCAGCTCAACTCAGCCCCAAGCTTCACCTGAAGACCAGCTATCTTGAAGCCTCATATAGTTGGTCAAAAACCTGACAAGTCTGGGTAACAGGAAATAGAACTTCAAACACCCACTAAATAAGAGAGGCAAGACTTCCATAATCAAAATCAGTACCAACAACCTAACTGCAGATACCTAGGTCCCCTCACATGTATACAGACATGGAAAACCAAAGCAACAAGACTCCCCAAGAACTTCACACCACAGAGAAAGGCAACTTGGATGGTGTGTCAATGATTTCAAAATGGCAGTTATAGCAAGCATGAGCAAAGAACTTAAAGAGCATTTGAATAACGGCTGCAATGAAGCCTGTGAAGACATACAGACTAAATAGACTATATATTTAGGAATAGATACATATACGCATACAATAACAGTGAATAAGCAGGCCATGAATTTGATGAAGAGCAGGGATGGTTAGATGGGAGGGTTTGAAGGGAGGAAAAGGAAAGGAGAAATATTGTAATTACACTATGGTCTCCAAAATAAAAGACTGTGAAAAGACAAAAAGTTGAATGAAATAATATAAACAACTCAAGATATGAAAATAATTTAATAAGAGATAGAATCTCTGAAATAAAGCCAAATTGAAGTAAGATTGAAAATGAAAAACTCAAGAATTGAAAGAAAGAAACAACATCAAGATGTGGTGACGTGCCTTTGTAATCCCAGTCCTCCTGTAGGGAGGTGGGAGATGGAGCCAGAACTGGCCCGAAGCAGGGTGGGGCTCAGCTGGAGTACACTGCTCAGCAGCGGCAGAAACAGGAGCGAACCACTCTCAACAAGGCAGCATGTGATAATCAACTCCGGAAAGCTGCCCTCTCGCGTCCACAGGCAGTGAATCTATGAAGTCTTAGGCTTTTATTGTGGGGAGACTTAATTACTGCTTTGGTTTCATTATTTATTTTGGGGCCATAGAAGTTGCTTATAGCTCCAAGATTTAATTTGGTAGGTTATATTTCCAAAGTATTCCCCCACTGATCCTGAGTTACACTGGCATCTGCCGGGGGGGGGCTCCTGAAAGCCACACAGCTGATTGGGAGATCTCCCGCTCAAGATGAAGAATGAAACTAGTACCATCTTTTCAGGAACTGGGTAAAAACTTCCAGAGTCTGGCCCCGTGGTTTATTCTTATTACACACCTAAGCACAGTAAAACTTCAGAAAGAAAGGTTTACACCTGACAGTTGTCACAACAAAGCTTTAGGCACAGCTACATAGGAACTCCCTAGCAAAGTAGCAAAGCACCCAGTGACCTTTGTGATAAGAATGATTTCTATTGGCTGATTAACAGAGCTAATGGCAAGGCTTAAGGAGGAACGTTTTATAAGAAGCATAAGGATGGATAGATTCTGTGGGTGGAGTATGCAAATACATGGACCTCTTTCATAAGGATGGGTTCTATTTACAGACAAATAAAGCTCAGGATTAGGGCCTAAACAATGCCTGGGATTAGGAGGATTCAGGAAGGCTGACTCCATAGAATAGCAAAAAGATTACCAGGTTGTCAGGCAACACCCACTCCAGTCTTCTGGGTGAAAAGGCATCATTTCCATCCCCTGCAGGAAATAAAAAGCCTTCGTGCTTAACAATTCTGGATTTCCCAATGCTTTCTGTAAACTGTGCTTCCTATAGGAGTCTGTTGTAAGAACTCTTCAATCACTAATTTTTATTGATTTGAGTTGCTCACCAGTTTGTCTAGTAGCTTATCAAACATGTTGATCTTTCCAAGGAACCAGTTCTTTGATTGATTCTACATATTGTTCTTTTAATCTCTGTTTTGTTTATTCCCCACTCTGCATTATTTCTTGTAAACTATTGTATTTAAATTTGACTTCTATTTGTCTGCATCAGTTGGTTATTTACTGCAAACACTCTTTTATTTTTATTGGGTGCACTCATAGTCACCGACTTCCTTTGGACTACCTTGGCTGTGTTTCAGATGTTCTGGGAGGTTGTGCACTCATTTCCATTTAATTCAAGGAATTTTTTAATTTCTTCCCTAGTTTCTTCAATGATTCACTCTTCATTCAAAAGTATTGTTCAGTTTAGTGATGTTCTATTTATGTTTTATAAATAAAGCTTGCCTGCCAGCTCTTCCAAAGGTCCTGAGTTCAATTCCCATAACCACATGGTGGTTCACAACCACCTGTAATGAGATCTGGTGCCCTCTTCTGGCCTGCAGGCATGCATGCAGGCATACCACTGTATACTTAATAAATAAAAAAAAATCTAAATAAATAAATAAAACTTGCCTGAAAATCAGAAAATAAAACTAAGCCATTAGAAGCCAGGCAGTGGTGTCACACACCTTTAATCCCAGGATTTGGGAGACAGAGGTAGACGGATCTCTGTGAGTTCAAGGCCACCCTGGCCTACACAAGATCAATGCAGAAACAGATCTAGGTGGTGGTGGCTCACACCTTTAATCCCAGCCCTAGAGAGGAATATAAGGTGGGATGAGATAGGAACTCATGCTCTTTCAGTCTGAGGATTTCTTAGAAGTAAGAGGTCTTTAGTGACTTGGCTGCTTTGCTTTTCTGAGCTTCAGGTTGAACCCCATTATCTGTCTCTGGGTTTTTATTATTCGTGCTGCAGTTCAGTCTTCATGTATTTGTGTTGTTTCTTTGGCTATTGAGTTCTGGTTTTATCCCACTATGATCTGATATGATCTAAGGGATTATTGTGGACTATTAATATGTGAATGATTTTAGATAAGATTGCATGCTGAGAAGAAAGTGTCTTTTCTCTCTATTGGACAGAATATTTTGTCGATATCTGTAAAATCTGGTAGGCATGTGGTATAATTCAGCTGTCAAGTTTCTTTGCTAGGTTTCAGTTTGAAAGCCCTAAAAAATAAAAGCGAGTGGAACGTTGCTGGTCATCTGTCTCTCTTACTGAGTCAGGAGCTCTGCAACCCCTCTATGCCTCTTCATGTTTATTTCCAGAAGCCAGGAGGCCTAAACTTTAGTACATAAATGTTTATAATTGTTGCATTATCTGGATAAGTTATTCTTTTTATTTATCTACCATGGGTTTATTTTCCTCTTCTGACTAGTTCTGACTTGAGGTCTACTCTATAAGAGACAGAGCCACTAAGCCAGCCTGTTGACCTCTTCCTTTAGCTCGGGAAACTGATTTCTGTCTTCAACTCTCTGTTTTTGGAAATGCTCTTGTAAAAACTCATAAGGCACGTTTCTTGGAAACAACAGAAGGGTAGATCTTGTTTTTCAAGCCAGTCAATCTGTAACTTTCAGTTGGTGAGTTGATGCCATTATGGACAGGGCTTTATTATTCCCTACTATTTTGTTGGTGTTTGTTCTGGATAGTTGGTAAGTCCCTGCCTGCCCTCCATGGTATTTGCTGTGGGAGCTCCTCCCACTCTTTCAGCCAATAGCATTTAAGATACCATCCCACTTGGGAGTAGTCTTTTATACTATAAATGCAACTGTAAAACATTCTCTCTCTTTCTCTCTCTTTCTCTTTCTCTCTCTCTCTCTCTCTCTCTCTCTCTCTCTCTCTCTCTCTTCTGGTTCTCGGAAACTCTGTTTCTGTTCCCCGTTTGTGCAGAGGGCTGTGATCTAGGACAGTGATCTGTAAGTCTCCCCTAAATAAATAACCCTTTATTATACATAATTTTTTTCTTTTTTTTTTGACCAAGATTTACAGAAATATTATACATAATTTTGAACTAGCGTGGGATTAGTTTGTATCTTCTGGCATCATCTGGTGTCCAAACATGGGGACCAGTCCACACTTTTTGGGATGGGTCCACCAGCCACGTGGCACATTGGGCACTGACTCTTCCACCCATGATTCTAGCCGGCCCTCAGATGCAACAGGCTGCTTCTCAATGCTCCCCAGTTTGTGACCTGCAAGCTGTCTTTCAGTGCATTACATGCCAGCCCACACACATGGTGCACACAGTTCACAACTCACACTGATGGAAAACTTTGGGTTTTCTCTTTTTCCTAAGCCCCAACTCTCAGAATCATTTGATCACCTTAATAACTGCTCTTAAATTGTTAAACAAAGCATATTTTTCAGTACCTTGCTGCTACTAGCATCTCTCGGCCATGTGGCTGCAACTATGACACCTGCTGGCCGATAATGATTATTATATCTACTCCAATTCATTGTAATATCCTTACAACAGATAAGATCTAAAAACTACACAAAATGACTGATAACATCCAGGAGTTCAATAATTATTTTTCTTATACTATGAAAGGTATTCTGCAAGGCTTACATGATTTTCCTTCTACATCCCTTTATTTGATTCTAGGAATTAGCTTTGTTTTCAATATTATCTCATTAAAAAAATGGTTCAATACTACAGAGAGGGATAGCATCAATTTGACAAAATTATCTGAAAGAATCTGTGCTGTTGAATCTAACTATCAAAATCTGTTGAAAAATTATAATATGTCTAAGGATGAGACATTATCTCTACTGGACAAGTTTCATACCTTGGAATCCTCAGTGAGGACATTAGAACAGAACACTGGACAGGAGATTCAGACTTTAAAAAAGGCAATAGTAAAAAGATTTGAAAAGATTGAGGGATTTCTTGAAATTGATGAGTAGGGACAGAAAGTACAAGGACAGGATTTAGCCTCATCACTATGTGCCAGACTCCAGGAAGACTTACACAGAGTTTCAGCTGCATATCGAGTAACTTCCTTGGGAAGACCATCTGGCACAAAGTACTCTAAGGTAGTCAAAAAATATGCATGGGAACCAATGTGTATGAATGATCTAAAAGAAATAAAAACAAGCAATAGTTTCTTATGGGCTACATTCACCATTTGTTAGGGAAATGGTGGAAATGTGGGCTTCAAGCACTAAGGCAACCCCACACAACTGGCTTCAATTAATCTCAGTGGTCCTAGAAAATGGACCTCAACAGCTTTGGAAGTGTTATTTGAGAGAAGAGGCAGAAATTTTAGAGCAACAGAGGAAAGCAAAAGGATTTGAGACTTCCTAAAATCAAAATCTTGGAGAGGGTCATTGT
Source organism: Ondatra zibethicus (assembly GCA_004026605.1). Classification (NCBI taxonomy): domain Eukaryota; kingdom Metazoa; phylum Chordata; class Mammalia; order Rodentia; family Cricetidae; genus Ondatra; species Ondatra zibethicus. The sequence continues at coordinate 108,844 of PVIU01001556.1, read as the reverse complement.
TCTGATCCTCAGGAACAGGCTCACTATGCGGAACACACCTTGTCCCTATGTAGCACAACAGCTTTAAATGCTTGGGACAGGATTCAGGAACTAGGAAACAGAACTGAGTCATATGTTAGGGTTAAACAGGGCCAGAGAGAACCCTTTGCTGACTTCTTACAAAGATTAACTAAGGTTGTACAATTAGGAGTGACAGACCCAGAAGCTAGATGTATACTAATTGAATTCTTGGCTTTGAAAATGCCAAGTTAGAATAAGAAGATGAAGATCCTTGGATCTTTAAAAGATATATCAGTGCTCATAGATGAATGTATCTTGCATACAATGAAAATTGAAAAATTTGACTATAGTAGTGAAGCTTGGGTAGGAGAAGCAATTTCCACTGGTATAAGGAGACACGAAAATGCCAAATGTTTTAATTGTGGACATCTAAGAAGGGACTGTAGACAAAGAATTCCTAGGAATAATGTCTCTTCTAGGAATGGCAAGAATAGGAGGACTCAGCCTTCTCGTATATGTAGGAAGCAAAGGCCAACATTGGACTAATGAATGTAGGTTGACAAGAGACAGACAAGGCAACCCAATACCACTTAGAAACTCCTTGGGGGGCTTCTCACAGGCCCTGATGTCAAACAAGGCCCAGACATTCCTAGTCACTGTGAAGAATATGTCTCACCAGGAAAATTAAACAACCCAGTGCCTACTGTAAAAAACCATACTGTTCTCAATGATGGAGCAGATGTGGAGGATGAGTCAAAAACTACAGTAGGAAACAGCAAATGTATATTTTGGCAGACCTTCTATAAATGATCAAAGACCAAAGCTAAGAGTGTGTATAAATGACATTGTAATTGAGGGACTAGTCACAGGTGCTGAAGTGACTATCATTACTCCAGAATCTTGGCATCCAGATTGGTCTCTTCAAGAGGCAGATATTCAATTCATAGGAATTAGAACCCTATCTCAAGTAAAATAAAGCATGAGGTGGGTTGAATGCATAGGGCCAGAATAACAGAAAGGAAGGCTGAGGCCATATGTAGATAATATGCAGTGAATTTATGGGGTCATGACCTATTGCAGCAATGGAATACCCAGGTTAGCATTCCTGCAGTCCCCAAAACTCATATTTCTGGGAAGGATATTATAAGATATTATAAACAAAGGTCACCAGCCATTCAGGCTGTACAAGAACACAAAGCAACTAGCAAACCTTCAGAGGTACTAACAGCTTTGCCTTTAAAATGGTTAACTGAGAAACCTATATGGATTAAGCAATGGCCTTTAATGGAAGACAAACTGCAGACTTTAGAACAGCTGGTACAGGAGCAACTAGATGCTCACCATATTGAAGAATCAACCAGCCATTGGAATTCTCTTGTATTTGTTGTTAAAAAGAAATCTGGAAAATGGAGAATGGTGACAGATCTAAGCTCTGTCAAGAAGGTTATCCATGCTATGGGCCCTCTACAATCTGGAATTCTACTGTTGTTTTCTCTATTACCAAAATGATGGCCCTTATAGTTACTGATTTAAAGGATTCTTTCTTCACTATACCTTTACAAGAAAAGAATAGAGAAAAATTTGCCTCACAGTGCCTACTGATATTAATTCTCAGCCTACTAGGAGATGCCAGTGAACCATCCTCCCACAAGGAATGCTCAATAGTCCTACCCTGTGCCAATACTTTGTAAATCAGTCATTGGAAATAATATGCAAGCAATTTCCTAAGTCTATAATTTACCATTACATGGAAAAAATTTTGTTATCTGACTCAAATGCAGATACTTTAGAAAAAATGTTTGAAGAAGTGAGGAAAGCTTTGTCTAAATGGGGATTACAAATTGCTCCTGAAAAAATACAAAGAGGAGATTCTGTCAATTACCTAGGTTACAACATAGGTTTACAGAAAATTAGAACACACAAGGCACAAATTAGGAGAGACCAATTGAGGACTTTTAACGACTTTCAAAGATTGTTAGGAGATATTTCCAATCTACAATTGGCTGTTGGGATAACACCTGATCTAATAGTTCATTTAAACGAAACCTTAGATAGTAACAAAGACTTAAATAGTCCCAGAGAATTAACAGCTGAAGCAGAAAAGGAATTGATGGTCATTGAAGAAAAATTACAGGAGGCACATGTATATAGATGTATGTAAATCTTAATTGTATTCTAGTCATATTGCCTTCCAGAATTTCCCCTACAGGGATTTTAATGCAGAGGGAAGATATTATCTTAGAATGTATCTTTTTAAGCACATAAACCAAGTAAAAAATTAATAACTTATGTGGAAAAGGTCTCCAAATTAATTATAAAAGGAAAATTGAGACTTCATCAATTAGCAGGTATAGACTCAGCAGAGATTATAGTTCCTTTTACTGCTGATAAAATTTAAAAATTATGGGAAGACAATGAACCATGGCCAAGAGCTTGTGCTAATTTTTTAGGAGAAATTAATAGCAATGATTCCAAAAGTGATATACGTAACCTTATAAGGAGAACTACTTGGATTCTTGTATGTGACGCACCAATAACTGGAGGCCATACATTTTATACTGATGCAAATAAATCATGAAAGGCAGGTTACAAATCAGAAGAATTAAGTAAAGTGGAACAAAGCCCTTATAACTCTGTCCAAAAGGCAGAATTATATGCTATTCTCATGGTACTAAGAGATTTTAAAGAACCTCTCAGTATGGTTTACAATATGCAGAAAGAGTTTTCCTGCATATTGAAACTGCTGAATTTATACCAGATGATACACAACTGACTTCACTATTCATACATGTTCAAGATATAATCAGGAATAGTCTTTGCCCCATATAGATAGCACACATCAGATCCCATATGGGCTCTAGCACAAAGTAATACAGATTTGATCGATTATTGATTGGAAGTGTGCTGAAGGCCTCAGAATTTCATAATAAACATCATGTCAATAGCAAAGGTTTAAACAAAGAGTATTCTATTACATGGCAACAAGCTAAGGAGATTATAAAGAGATGTCCTACCTGTTCTTTCTATAATCAAACACCAGTACCTGCAGGGAGTAACCCAAAAGGTACTCAAAGGAATGAGTTCTGGCAGATGGATGTGTCCCATTTTACAGAATTTGGGGAATTAAAATATGTACACCATACCATTGACACTTATTCAGGTTTTCAATGGCCAACTGCCTTGAGCTCAGAAAAGGCTGCTTCAGTAATCACACATTTATTAGAAGTTATGGCTGCTAGACTCTGTTCCTGTTCCCCATTTGTGCAGAGGACTGTGATCTAGGACAGTGATCTGTGAGTCTCCTCTAAATAAATAACCCTTTATCATACATAATTCTGAACTAATATGGGATTATTTTGTATCTTCTGCCATCAGGACATCTGAAACCAAATGGATCCTAGGCTGCCATGCAGCTCAGTGACATATAACCATACTTTTCCCAAGAATTTCATACAGTGTACTTTTTAAACATTCTTTCCACCTCTTAACTCCTTCCAGATCCCTCAACCCAACTTCATGTTCTTTCTGTGTCTTAAAAACAAAACTAAAGAAAAAAACATGATACTAAAAACATTGAGTCTAATTTGTGTTGATCCTAAGCCTGGGCCCTGTCCTGGAGTATGGTTGAGATAGCCAGTGTCACTCCATTGAAGAAAACTGATTTTCCCTTTCCTGATATCTATCATTTACCATTAGCTTCTTGCCTAGGGGTAGGACTTTGTGTCCATTTCCCTTCTCTATGTTGGGATTTTGTCTGGCTTGAGCTCATGTAGGTCTTGCACATGCTGTCCCATCCCCTGAGTTCCTATATGAAGAGAATAAGAGACTTTGGATAGTTCAACCCTAAATGTGATGCCTTGGTCATACCCTTCCCCTTAAGACTGGGAAATCTATCCTGAAGTATTTACTTATATTATTCTCTCATTAAATAAAACTTGAAAGGGTTAAGGTTAGATGGCAGTTCTGATCTAAATTCTTCAGTCTTCTGTGTGAATATTTTTCTTACTACCTTTAGTATATTTTTTAAGGCTTGTATCTTATCAGTCAATTATTCCTATCTGTCACAGATATCAAACCTCCTTTTAAAGGATAAAACATGAATTATCAAACTGATAATAATTATAATCAGCATTATGTCAATCCTAGATAGGCTGGTTATTCTTTCACTTATTTTTTCCAATTTCAAACAATCCATTGTGGAACCATACAGAATTCTAACTTTCCTGCATTGTAATATTCCCCATTCTTAACATGGGAAAGAATTTCTTAAAATAGAACCTAATTCCCCCTTCAGAATTCTCAGGTGTCTCACCAGATCTGATGACTTTTCAATTTATGTGTATCAATTCTGATGTATCTAAAAGGTACTGTTTCTTTGTAGTCATCCACACCTCTGGCTTTTACAGTCTTTAGAACTTTTCTTCCACATAGACCCTGAGCCCTAAGGGAAAGAGTTTGGTAGAGATAATCCACTTAGAGTTGAGTGCTCCCAAGTCTCATTATTTGCACATTGTTCAGTTGTGGACCTTTCTGTTAATTCCCATCTACTTTAAGAAATTTGTCTGGTGTGATTTGAGTGAAGCTGTAGGTTTAACAATATGCCATCAGAAATCACTGTATTGTTATGTTCCTTTAGCAGAATAAATGTAGTAGGCTTTCCTAAGGCCCATGACCTATTTAGTCTTAGGTCCTTGACCACTCTATCAGTATCATCTATATGTTATATCTCATGGAGTAGACTTTAAATACGATTTTTTGAAGTGGTCTGCTAAATTCATAACATTTGTGCCATTACTGCACCAGAATATCTGCCAGCAGGTCTTTGTTGTAGGCCACAGGTTTTGTAGCTGGGTGATATTGATTATTATTCTTTGGAAAGTACCTTCTAACAACACTAATGTTTGTCAATAAGGGCGACATTTCTAATCATACATCTAGACAGTAACCCTCAATCAGATGTGTAATTGGTAGAGATTTTTCCATTCTGTAGGGTGCCATTTTGCTCTAATGATGGTGCTCTTCGCTGTACTGAAGGTTTTGTGTTTTGTTTTTTTGTTTTTTTTTTCTTAGTGAGGTCCTGTTCATTAATTTTCGGTTTCAATGTCTGTGCTATTGGTGTTCTTTTCCTGTGCCTTTGGATTCAAGATCATTCCCCACTTTCTCTTGTATCAGATTCAGGGTACCTGATTTTATGTTAAGATCCTTTATCATTTTGGAGTTGAATTTTGTGCAGGATGATAGATATGGATCTATTTTCATTCTTCTACATGAAGACACCCAGTCTGACCAGCAACATTTGTTGAAGTTGTTTTTATTTTTCCAGTATACATTTTTGGTTTCTTTGTCAAAAATAAGACACCCATAGATATGTGGAATTATATCAGAATCTTTAATTTGATTCCGTTGATTAGCTTGTCTGTTTTTATGCCAATGCTATGTTGTTTGTATTGTTATAGCTGTAAAATAAAATCTGAAATATAGAATGGTGATACCCCCAGTAGTTCTTTTAGTAATTAGGATTGTTTTTTAATATTCTAGATCTTTTGTGTTTACATATGAAATTGAATTTTTTCATTTTCAATGAATAATTATGTTGGAATTCTGCTGGGGACTGAATTGAATCTGTAAGTTGCATTTTTTAGGATAGCAATTTTCACAATATTAATACTACTGACTCATGAGCATGAAAGATCCTTCTGTCTTCAGGTGGCTTCTTCAATTTCTTTCTTCAATGTCTCAAGATTTTTATTATATAAGTCTTTCACTTGCTTGGTAAGAGTTATCCTTAGATATTTTTAGGCTATTGTGAAAGTTACTGATTGCCTGACTTCTTTCTCAGTATTTTTGTCATTTGTATATAAGACGGTTACTAATTTTCATATTAACTTCGTGTCCTGATATTTGTCCAAGGTATTTTTCAGCAATAGAAGTATCCTGATGGAGTATTTAGAGTCTTTTATGTGTAAAATTATATTACCTGCAAATAAGGATACTTGACTTCTTCCTTTCCTATTTGTATCCCCTTGATGTCCTTCAGTTGTCTTATTTCTCTAGCTACAATGTCAAGTACTATATTGAATAGGTATGTAGAGTGGACACTCTTTTCTTCCATATTTTAGTTGAAGTGCTTTAAGTTTCTTTCCATTTGGGATGACTTTGCCTGCTTGCTTGCTTCAGATTGCATTTATTATGTTTAGGTATGTTCTTTGTTCACCTAGACTCTCCACAACCTTTATTTTTAAGGGATGTTGGATTTTGTCAAAGGCTTTCTCTGAATCTAATTAGACAATCATTTCATTCTTTGCCTTATTTTATTTATTTAGTGGACTGCACTTATTGATTTACATATGTTAACCCACCCTTAGATCAGAATGAACCTAATTTGATAATGGTGGATAAGCCTTTTGATGTGCCCTTGAATCCTGATTGCAAGTGTTGTATTGAGAAGTTTTGCATCTATGTTCCTCAGAGATATTTATCTATAATTTTCTTTGTTGTCGGGTTTTGTGTGATCTTGTTATCAGAGTAATAGTGATTTTTGTAAAATGAACTAGAAAATGTTTCTTTAGCTTTTATTTTGCAGAATAACTTGAGGAATGAAAGTATTCTTCTTTGGAGATCTGGTAGAATTCTGTGCTGTATCCATTTGGGCCTGACTTCTTTTAGTTGGGAGACTTAAATCACCACTTCCATAATACTAAGGGCTATGGGTGTGTTTAAATGTTTTATTTCATCTTGATTTAATTTTGGTGGGTTGTAAATACTAAGAAATTTATCCATTTCTTTTTGGTTTTCCAGTTTGGTGGAATACAGATTTTTAAAGTTCACCTTTATGACTCTTGGAATTTCTTTTCCTTTTAATTTTTTAAATTTGAATCCTTTCTTTTTATCTTTTGGTTAATTTGGATAAAGGTTTGTCAGTCTTATTCATCCTCTTAAAGAAGCAACTTTTCATATGGAGTTTGTTTTCTTTGTGGCAAAAGCTAGCCACTGGGCAAAGAAACTGTCCTTGCTCAATTACTGCCAGCATACTGTCCAAACTGGACTGGCAAGATATAAAAGAAAGTGACTTCAAACTTTGTCAAGACAAGGTAGGACAGTCTTTCAAAATTCCCTGCTTCTCAGAAATGTCCGTCAGATATAATAGGCTTATAGGCCAAAGATGGATCCACCAACTTTGCAGAGGAACTCTGGGTGATTGTCTAGACAGCCAGATATCCCTGTTGTTAGGTAATATTACATCCTTCTGGGATCTTTGATGGAGTAGAAGACAAATAGTTAAACTTATAGTTTTCCTTAGTTATGATAAAACATAAATTAGGTATAAAACTTAAAACTCACAAAGACAAGATAGATAATAAAGTATTTTCTCCAAATTTGCCAAATACAAATGGATTGGATATTGTAACTGTAATTCTGGCTTGTTAACTGTTTTGTTGTATATAATTTTACTATGTTGAAGTTAAAACTTTCCTTATTAATTAGAAAAAGGAGGATGAAATAATCATTTTGTACACTGTGAAGATGTATTATTCTCATTGCCTTAATAAAGATCTAACTGACCAACACCTAGGCAGGAAGAGATTAGGTGGGAGAGTCAGACTGAGAGAATGCTGGGGGAAAGAAAGACAGGGTCATCAGATAGACACAGAGGGAACAGAATGTGTAGAAAATGAGGTAACAAGCCACATGAACCTTGGGACAGCACATAAATTAACAGAAATGGTTAATTTAAGTTGTAAGAGCTAGTTAATAATAAGCCTAAGCTATCAGCTGAGTATTTATAATTAATAATAAGTACCTGTATGGTTATTTGGGAGCTGTCTAACAGGACAGAAAGGTCTGCCTACACATAGATTTGAGTATTGTGTGCTATTGTTTTTATTCAATATTTAAAAGTTTTAAATTTCCATGATGATTGCTGTCTTAACCCAATTTTTATTCAGTAGTAAGTTGTTCTTCCATAAATTTGTATACTTTGGGATAGTTCTATTGTTCATATCCAGCTTTGGTCTTTGGTGGTCAGATAGGATGCAGGGTATCATTTAATTTTTTTACACCTGTTGACTTGCTTTATGTTCTAATATGTGGTGAATTTGGGGGAAGTTACTTAGGCTACTGAAAAGAAAGTATATAATTAGTGTTTGGACTGAATATTCTGTTAGATCCATTTGGTTTGTGGCCAGTGTTTCTTTAGCTTTTGTCTAGATGATCTATCTATTGGAGAGAGTGGGACTACTAAAGTCCTCCACTATCACTGTGTAAGGGTCAATATGTGATTTTAGCTATAGTAGTGATACTTTTATGAACTGTGTGCCATTGCATTTGGTATGTAAATGTTTAAAATTATAGTAGTCTCTTAGATTTTTTTTTATTTAGTGGGTATGAAGTATCATTCCATAGTTTTTCTGATTAATTTTGTTTTGATGCCTGTTTTGTCAGACACTAAAATAGCTATGCCTGCTTGCTTCTTGTGTCTGTTTGCTTTCTTTTCATCCTTTTACCTAACGTGATGTCTGCTGTTGGTGATGAGCGATGTTTCTTGGATAAAGCAGAAATATGGATTCTGTTTTCTAAACTATTCTCTTATTCTGTATCTTTTTATTGGGGAATTGAGATCATAAATATTGAGAGTTACTAATGATCAGTGTTTATCAACTCCTTTTATTTGTTGTGATAGTGTGGGGTTGTTTACTTTCTTTTGACTATTATGGGATTATCTATTCGTTGTGTTCCCTTGGATGTGGTTAACCTTTTCTTCGGACTAAAGTAATCCTTCCAGTGCCATATGTAGAACTGGATTGGCAGAAAAAAAATTGCCTAAGTATGTTTTTATTAGAAAATGTTTTTCTTTCTCTATCAATTGTGATTGATCGTTTTGCTATGAATAGTAGTCTGGGCTAGCATCTGTGATCTCTCAGAGTTTGTAGAACCTCCATCAAGGCTTTATTAGTTTTCAGAATTTCCATTGAAAAGTCAGGTGTATTGTTCTAATGGGCCTGCATTTATATGTGACTTGGTCTTCTCCCCTTGCACATTTTAATATCCCTTTCTTTATTCTGTATATCATTTAGTGTTTGACTATTATGTGTTGTTGGAATTTCTTTTCCATTCTGTCTATTTGGTGTCCCATATGCTTCTTGTATCTTGATAGGCATTTCTTTCTTTAGATTGGAGACCTTTTCCTCTATGTTTCTGTTAAAAATATTTTCTGTGCTTTCGACATAAATTTTTTTCCTTCCTCTGTTCCTATTATCTGTAGATTTGGTCTCTTTATATGCCACAGATTTCCAGGATGTTTTGTACCTAGGTTTTTCTGTTTGTTTGTTTTGATTTTACATTTTGACTGAGCTAGCCATTTCACCTTCCTCATCTTCAAGACCTGAAATCCTTTTCTCCATATCTGTAATGGTTTGTGAGGCTTACCTCTGAAATTTTTCAATTAATATTTTATTTCAGTTTGGGTTTTCTTTAGTGATTGTATTTCTTTATTAAATTTTGTTTTCATGTCTTGAATTGGTTTCATTATTTCATTTCAACTGTTTGTATTTTCCCAGTCTTCATTAAGGCATTTTTTTCACATTGTCTTTAAGGTCTCTAAACATACTCATAATTGCTATTTTGAAGTCTTTGTCTTGTGCTTCAGCTAAATTGCTTTCCTTTGAGCCTAACACAATAGGGTTGGTGGTTTCTGGGGGATATTTATTGTCCTGGTTCTTCATTTTTGTATTTTTGCACTAGGACCTAGTGCACCTGGAATTAAAATGTTTGAAGTGTTTCTTGGTGTAGATATCTTGCTTCATTCTTGTTATGTAGGTGTTCTAGTCTTTAATTTTTGTTGCTAAATCTGGGTCCTAGATAAGTGTAGCAGTTATGGGGATCCCTGAGTCACAACCAAGTGTTCTGCAGTTCAGTGGAGAGTCACAAAGGAATGGTGATGGGATAGAAAGAAAGATTGAGAGGAGCAATAGGAAGAACTAGGGAATCCTGGGTAAGCACCAAGAAGCCAAGTCCCCAGGAATAAAGGTAGGCTTGGAGGAGGGGCTCCAGCATGCAGGGCTAAGGGTCTAGAGAGATGAGAATGGAGGACAGGAAGGAGAATCAAGGTACCTTACCTGAGTCCCAGCCTCATGTGGCAACTTTGGGTCCCTGATAGAGAGAGGTTCTGTGGGTTGGTGGAGTCACAAAGGACTGCAGATAGGCTAGAATAAAAGGCTGAAAGGGTCACCAGGAAGAACCAGAGCAGCCATTTTGAACCTGTGGGTCACGACCATTGGAAAACACATATTTCCGATGGTCTTGAGACACTGCTCAGCAGCAAAATTACTATCATGAAGTAGCAATGAAAATAAAAATATGATGGGGGGGTTCCTAAGACCACTGGAAATATGTGTTTTCCAGTGGTTGCAACCCACAGGGTGAGAACTACTGAACTAGAAGGACCCTTGTCCACCCAGAGACTGAGTGCCCGGGAAACGGTGTTTGGCTGGGAGGAAATGCACTTGTTGCTCCTTCTGAGGACCTGTGCTCAATTTCCAGCACCCACAAGGAGGCTGTGACAGTTGGTTATCTGTAACTCTAGTTCTACTGGCTTCAACACCCTCTTCTGGCCTCTGTAGGCACCAGGTACATACCTGGTACATACCAGGTACACAGACATGCATACAGATAAAGAGATAAAATGTATTAAAAAGTTAAAGTTATTCTCACCTCCATGGGCCTGCATCCTTCACATTTCCACAGCCTGAAGAGATACTGAGATGAACTGGAGTGGATCTTATGACCTGAAAGTGGAAACGGCCGGCTCACTGCAGCTCACTCTTTCTATACTATATCCATAAGGCTGTTCCACGAACTACACAAAACCCAAAACTAAGAGCTGGGAGCAGCATAGCCTTGCATTTGCCTCACTGTGTCAGGCCCAAGGAAACTTGTGTTTCTAGGAGAACCCAAGACCACCAGCCCAGGAGTGGCACCACCCACCATGAGCTGGGCCCTCCCATCAATCACCAATAATGAAATTTTCCCCCTTGAATCTTATGGAGACATCTTCTCAACTGAGGCTCCTTCTTCTCTGATAACTCTATCTTGTGTCAAGTTGGTATAAAACTTGCCAGCACACCGAGGTCCTGCAAGCTACTTTGAGATTTCTGTCCATTAGAGACTCTAGTTTTGTCATTCTGTGAAATATCGTCATTCCTGATGCCGTGATCTTAACCTAGCACTGCAGCGAGGCTTGGAATTGAGGTGCCACCATGTGCTAGAGTCTTAACCCAGCTGGTGGCACTATTGAGAGGCGGTAGACCCTTCAGAGGGAGGGCCTAGTAGGAGGCTTGGCTTATATCATTCAAGGTGTGTATCTGCGGGACCCCATCTCTTCTCTCCTTTTGTCACATTCTAACCACAGTCAGGGGAACCAGTGTAGGTGACCTCACCTCGTTGTTCAAAAGCAACAGACTAATCATCCATCAACTTCTGAAGTCACGAGACCAAATAAACATTTACTCCCATTAAGCTGATTGTCTCAGGTATTTTGTCCCATAGAAGACTGACTAATGCATTTCTTTTCTGTGCAGTATGTATGTTATGTTTGGGTGTGTGTGTGTGTTACCATATGTGTGCACATAAATGGACCATAGTGCTTATATGGTAGAAGTTAGATAAAAACTTATTAGAGTCAGTTCTCTCTATGTGGGTTTCTGGGAATCAACTCAGGCTATTTGGCTTGGCAGCGAGTGCCTTTACCCACTGAACCATCTCAGTGGCCCACATACTTGTTTTGTTTTAATTTCTAGAATTGCCCAATGCTTTCTGAACCAACGATATAAGTTCAGTTACTAACAGCATGGCCTATCTTTGGCAAATTTATTCTAGATTTGTATCTTAATCTATAACAAACTATCACAGACTGAGTACTTTTTAAAAAATAGATATCTATTTCCCATAATCCTGGGATATAGAAGCCTAAAACCAAGGGCCAGTTTCTGGTGTGAACATTTTTTTTTCTGTGTCTTCATGTGCCAGAGCACAGAAGGGGAGGAGAAAACGAATGCTCTGTCCTCCTGTGGCAGAGAGTGGAAGAGCAACCCAGTCTGAGGTGGCCTGGGACCTCATTCCCAAAGTCTTTAACCTCATCAAGAAGATGGAGCCTGGAGTCCTAGCCTCTTCCTAAAGATCTTGACATTCGCTGCAGTTACACTGCTAACACCAGCATCTGAGAGGTGATACATTTCAGTCTTAGCTCTTGGGCTGACACCACAGTGCTACTTTTGAAAGTTCTGACCCATGCCATGAACGGAATGTAGGAACACACATGGCAATTTCTGCACCCTACAATATCCACAGCTGCCACACAGGGTGGCGAGCAGCAAGCGCCACCTGGAAGAGGCCAAGCAAATACAGTGAGAACTGAGAAAACTGCAGTTGGCATCTAGAAATAGGGACCTTTGACAAAGGAAGGGATGCTGAAAGGGTGGGGTGGTGAGGGGGTGGGGGCTGTAACATCTGACTCTTTTTCGGGATCTATGACTTCCTCTCTCATTTCTCTGTTCATTGTCATTTCCCTTCATTTTTTATCCCAGTTCTACCTTCCTCTTCCTCATCGTCTTCTATGCTTCTTCCCTGCGGATCCTGCTTGCCTACCTTTAGAAGAGACATCAGTGGAGAGAGAAATGCAGCAGGCACTTACCCAGAAAAGAGGCCACCCGGGGAGCACCAGTGCAGGAAACAGGAACTCATTCTCGAGGTGAGAGCTACAAAGAAGCCAAGGATGAGAAAGGAGTCTAGGGAGTTGGCAATTCGTGTTTATTCAAAATGATTTTATGACATGGACTGTTCTCTCTAATGGGAGAATTAGAACAATTGTCGGTGTTTAAGCGCCATTGCTATAGCTGGTGCTAATACTGCAGCACCTTTGTCCTGAGGCAGTCAAAAATTATAAAGACACTGGTCTGATTTTTTGGATGATTAGAGCCAATTGCTCTCTGGAGCAGAAACCATGGTCCTAGGGCACAGGGGACCATTCCAAGCTCAGGAAGAAGCATCTACTCACTGGTCCCTGACAGCCTCGCCGGGTTAATGCAGCTTCCAGAGCAGTGGATGTGTTATCACCCACCAATTCATTCAGGCTCATTACCTTAATAACCAGCCAGGACGCTGAGTGCACCAGAGACCAGAGATTCTTCTCTCTTGCCTGAAGAGCGAAAAGATGCTCCAGGCTGTGTCAGAGCAGAAAGAAAGCTCTGTATTTAAGGTGGACTTGAGCTTTGGTGCTCACTAAACACTCAGAATCAGGATTAAACTTAATGTGCATCCTCCCAGTGATACTGAGTCTAGATCACTCAGGATGCATGGTGTCACTTCCAAGGGAATCTGAAAAGCAAGTTCTGCTCAGGAAGTTTGGGGACCCTGTGTCTTTTTGGATTTGCATCTGTAGCAATGTATTTCCAAGCATTTCCTTATAAGTTTTATCTCTGGAAAGCGAGTAACAGAAGCCTGGTATGGTGGAACTTAGCAGAACACACTTGGGATCTCAGCACTCAGGAGACTAGGGAAGGAAGATCCTGAGTTCAAGACCAGCCTGGCGTACACAGTAAAACACTGTCTTATGCTACATGAACACAGAGAGAGAGAGAGAGAGAGAGATTCACACAGAGGCACACAGTTCAAGACCAGCCTGGGGTACAGAGTAAGACCCTGTTTTAAACTATGCACATTCACATACACAAAGACACACACACACACACCAGAGAGAGCGGGGGTGGGGGAAACTAAGGCTGGGTGGCACATTCCCCATAAGTACTGTGACATCAGGCTGTTCTGAGAATCTTCTTCCTCCCTGGAACAAGGTCTGTGCATCTTCCTGGTGCTTCCCATGGGAAGTGGGTACAAAGAGGTTCTATCTCCCAGGAAAGTTTCATGTGCCTCCATTCCAGGCCTCACCCCCAATCTGATCATGGCACTGCATCTAGTCCCTGGGAGCTAAATTCTGAAGCGCACAACTTGAGAAACACAGCAGGTAAGCACGGCTAAGCTCATGTCTCAGTCAGGTCAGTACAGGTCAGGTTTGGTGGCAGTGGTGACAGAAACAAGGCTCTGCTCCATGTAACCACACAGACACCCAGACTGTTGCTCTCTGTGGCTTCTCCTCTTTGGAGCCATGCAATCCTTCCCTCCATCTCATCAAGTCTATCCAGACAGCAACAAGGACAAGTATGGCCATTTCAGTTCCTACTGTACTGCTCTATCACACAGACAGGCCATGTGGCCTCTATGTCAGCTGAGAACTGAGACGTAAAACTGCTCCCCTCCCCCCCAGTTAACTCACACATTGATCTGGACAGAGCTGTGCCCTGAACATACTCCATTGCCATTAGGAAATGTATTTTGTTAAATTCCTTTCTGCTGACTGACTAAAAGCTCTACTGTATCCAAAAGGGGCTCAACAGAGGGGAGCCTCAGCTCCAGATGGTGTCTTCTTCTAGACAGACAGAGGCTCATTATCTCTAAGTTGCCTCAAGCATCCCCCAAGATTAGACATTTTCGACACATCTCAACCTTCTGGCTGAGAACAAGCGGTGATGTGAAGTTTCCACGTGCACGTGTGGATTCAGGAAGATGGCGCCTCCGAACTCACATGACACCCATTGTTCTGGATCAGTACTGTCTCCAGGAGCTGCTAAACAGCTGCACACAAGAGGCCTGATTTACTTGGACCAATAAATCTCATGTCATCCTCCATGAGAGTCAAGCTTGAAATATAGGATTGACAGGTATTTCTGGGGTTGGGCACCATAGGCTATCACTGGCCCACGGACAAGCAGCTCAGGTTTTGTCTAAGAAGAGGACTGCTAGCGAGTCATCCCACCTCAGAGGGGTTTGGAGGCAGACAGAGCTAGTTGGAAGGGAACCCCAAGGAAGACTGGGAAGGAGAGTTCAGGAGAACAGGTAGGCTGCGGGGAGAAATTCAAGGAGAGCCACGCTCTGACATAAGCGCTGCCAACAGAGGCCATGTTGGACTTCTAGCACACCACTTCGCAGGCCTAGAACCAGCACTTCTCTGCTCTCAGGTTATGGCTTCAGTGATAACCCGGAGCTCATTGTTCAGGGTTGCAAGTGGTTGATGATTCCACCTGATGGCCCCGGATTTCTCTGAAGCCCAGAGTTGTCCTGGCTTTCGTGGCCCTTTGGAAACAATCTCTGTCCTTCCTAAGGACAGATCTCACTGCCAGATGTGCTCACCACCCTTTCTAACACTTAACACTAACAGCCAATTCACTTCCAATGTCTTCTGCTTTAACTGCATCAATTGTTTGAGATATGTGGTTGTATTAATTAGTCACAGGTACCCAGAAAAATGGCTGATCAAGTAGATACATACATGTATATTACAGATAGCAATATATTATATATACATACTATTTTATATTATACATATAATTAATACATATTATGATATATAACTGATTATATAACATGTAGAGAATATGTTACATGTAATAGATACTGATTGTTATACTATTACATAGGAATATGTGTCATATATGTGTATATATCCTGTTATAAATTTATATGTACTAATAATATATGACATTAAACTTGCAATCCCAGGTCGAGGAAGGAGGATGTATGATTAAAGGTCATCCTGAGCTACATAGTATAACTCTGCTTGAAATGACAAATTGTTTGATTATTTGATTAACAAAAAGGGACTAGATTATCCAGTTTTAAACACTAAGAAGTCCCATGATCCACGGAGAGCAAATCAGACACCCAGAAGAACCAGTGAGCTAGTTCCAGTCTGAGCCCCAAAGCAGGAGAAAACAGTCACTGAGACAGCGGGTTCTCTATGACTCAGCTTTTGATCCATGCAGATCTTCCACAAAGGAGAAGACGCCCACGTATTATGGGGCAGCCATCTGCTTTACCCAGCCTGTCTAGTCAGTTCCATCCCAAATATCCCCACAGACACACCAAGAATAAAATGACCCAAATATCTGAGCGCCCAGTGGCCTACCTAGTCAGTGGACACACAAAGTTTTCTGCTTCAGTGGCCATGGAAATAAGTGGTGGTGCTTCGGACTTTGAGAAGTGTGATGCGTGGACTTGTAGCATCAATATTACCTGGGAATTCGATGGAAACGCAGGCTCCCCACCTCTAACCCAGACCTGTGGCTCCAGATGTTCTAGAGATGGCCTGGGAGTCTGCTCTGTCTTGCTCAGGTGTTTGCTTGGCTTTGACAGCTTCATAGCTGAACATTTTCCAGGAAGGCTTCTTTGATTGAGAATCATACAATAGTGCCATCTTATAGTTGTATAATTCTGTGCAATGCATTAATGGTGTCTGTGTACATGTGGTCTTCAGATTGACTGAACATAGATAAGATAATATGGCAAATGAAAAAGCTGAAGCTTTAACCTTGTTAGTCCTACCACCATGCCTCCTCTTAATATAGACATCTCTGATATGGAATTACCCTCTATATGCTGTGAATATGTTTTATTATCATTGGTTAATAGAGAAGCTGCTTTGGCCTGTGGCAGGGCAGAATAGAGCTAGGAGGGAAAACTAAGCTGAATGCTAGGAAAAAGTAGGTGGAGTCAGAGAGATACCATGTAGCTGCCAAAGGAAAAAGACACCGGCTGGAGACTGCCCGAACCTTGCCAGTAGGCCACAACCTCGTGGTGATGCATAGATTAACAGAGATGGGTTGACTTAAGATGTAAGAGTTAGCTAGAAATATGCCTAACCTAATAGGCCAAGTAGTGTTGCAATTAATATAGTTTCTGTTTAATTATTTGGGTCTGGGTGGCTGTGAACGAACAAGCGGCCTTTGCCAACACATCTCCCTCTTCCTTCTTCCCTTCCCTGACCCTCCTGCTGCAATGTTTCCCCCAAAGAGTACCATGCTGGAACGTGGTCCCCAGGGTGACAGCAGTAAGATCTGAGACATAGTCCTAGCGGAAGATTTCTGGGACTCTAGTATAACACCCTCGGAAGGGAACACTGGTCAATACCAATAAGAGTGGAATGCTGCCAGCCAGGTTCCTTCTCAGTCTCTGGCTCACTGCTTCATCACATGGTCCCTCTTCTTACACGTGCCTCCATCATTGTGCCACTTGCCATGTTGTGACATAGATGGAAATTGGGGTGCCACCAGAAGCTCAATTTATGGGGTCAACTGATTTCTAGCTTCAGAAGCATGAGCTAAATAAACTTCTTTTTAAAGGAAGTACCCAACCTCAGGTATTTAATTGTAATATCAGAAAACAGACTAAACTCACACCTCTCCCGTAACTCCCGTACACACACACTCTGTTCCTCTATGTTCATTCCTCACAGTTATTTATTCTCTGCAATGAGTCCCAGGCTTCCTTTCAAAAATTAAGGTTTGTTCTCTCAGTTACCAGAGATCACCTTCAGCCATCAGTTCCGGGAAGCTGTCCTGACTGAAGACAAACCCCTGGTCCAAGCCCACAGTTCCTTCCTGAGGCCATTCTCCATCCACTGACTAATAGATGTGGGGGCTTTAAAGCCTAGTCCAGTGTCTCTTCCTGGTACAGGGCAACCTAGGGGCCATGCTGCTCAGGGTTCCCCGTGACTGGTGGCAGAGTCACAGCTCAACCGTCCCTTCTTGGGCAGCATCTTGCTGTTAAACAACATCTAGAGTCAGTCTCTTTGACAGCCACCAAGCCAGCATGGCTGCCATCACAGTAGAAGATACATGCATTGCTCTGGCAGCTGATAGAACAGACACGCATACATTCACACACTCAGGAACACACATGCACATGTGCATACACACTCTGCGAGAGAGAGAGAAAGAGAGAGAGAGAGAGAGAGAGAGAGAGAGTTTTCTAATGCCCTGACTGTATCTAAACAGTAAAAACCAAAATTAATTTGGCTAAACCAAGTAGTATACTTGATACACTTCATATATCGTATGCCTACTTTCAGGAGGCCACGCCCAGGCTTTGGCTTTCCCATTGGAAGCCTCTGGCTTTCGAAGGGCTCATCTTCTGAGGTGGCCTGAGCTGGCATCATTTCATGTGCCTGACACAAAGCCTTCCCTCCCCCTGCTCCTCAGCTGCTTCTCTGGAAATTGAGGCCCTCCCCAGCCCCTGTCACTGCCTGTCCACACAACACTGAGCATCCTGACCACAGAGCCACACAGAGGTTGCTGCTGGCAGCACAGAGAGGCCATTGTGTCCTTTGTTCAATGTCAGACATTCATATCTGCTTTCCACTCCTGACAGGAAAGAAAGCTCAGGCGTCCTCTGAGGCATAACATCCTCGGCATTAGATCTGACACATTATTTTTTTTCTTTTTCTGTTTTCAAGAAAGCAATTCCTAAATGAGCTATTGTCTCCATGAAACAAGCCCTAGTCAGCATGGACTTAGTGTTGACCTTCATCTTTCAAAAACAAAATCATCTTTTATGGATTGAGGGGCTGGTATGTCAGAAAAGTGTTGGCATCGGGGACAATGCACAGCAGGTTAATTGTGAAGTCCACAGTGACAGCCACAGAACAAGAAAAGGAGTCTTGATGCTCGAGTTATTGCTGCAAAAGAAAGACCTGCTGCCTGCTGGAGCCGGGACTGCCTCTGATGGTTGCATGACACCAACATCCAATCCAACTCATTTTTGCTAATCAGAGCATAGGCCTTACCTTAGAGCTGATCCCTGGAAGTAAGGTGATGATCCCAGGATCAGAGAGGTCACGTGCCCCATCTAAGGTCACACAGAGTCTTTGTTCCTCAAGCTTGTCCTTGCTGTCCCTGCACCTTCATGCTCACACTCATTATTTTGAGCCATTTAGGCCTGATTACTTATTTGGCAATGTTTTTATAAAATTTGCAGTTTTAGTTTTAGAGCTAATTGATTTGCATGAAAGAAAATGGGTTGATCATCAAGGCTGTAGGTCATTGCATGGGTAGCTTTAATTTCACCAAGGAACTATTTGCAAACACTTAAGAATCATCTTTAAAACACTGTTCCTTATTATTTTACTACTAAAAGCATAAGTTCTTTAAAATTCATTGCGAATTATGCACAACTTAAAGTTCCGGCGACTATTTTCAGAGTGCGATTCGGTAGCAGTAAGTACATACACCTTGCTGCGCTATAATCACCACCGCCCACGTGGAGAACTTTTGCATCTTCCCAAATAGAACTCTGTCCACATAAGATAACTCCCCAACTTTCCCTCACCAAGTCTTGTGTCTGTCTATGAAACTTCCCTTTGAGAATTTCATAAATGTCTATAATGTGTTTTGATCATGTTCTTCCCATAACCCTCTTTATCCTCCTCCCATTCCCCTTGAACTCTATTCTTCTTTCTCTCTCTCTGCTTTTATGGGTCTTTGTTTGCTTGCTTGCTTGTTTATTGGTGATGCACTGAGGTTAGTCATGGTTGCTTTCATGAACATGGGTTATTTACTTAAGCACAGACAACTTACCAGCAGCTACACCACTAATGGAAGACAACTCTTCTTCCTTCAGCAACCATTAACTGATGTCTCCTCAGGGAGGATGGGGATTCATGAGCCCCTTCCCCACCCATGATGTGTTCATGGGCTCAGTCTTGTGCAGGTAACACAAGCTTCTGTTAATTCACTAGTACAATGTCATCTCTGGAAGACGTCACCTGCTAACACTACTCTTCTTAGTCTGACTCTTACTTTCTTTCTGTCCTTTCTTCTAGAATGTTCCCTAAGCCTTGGATGGAGTGATACAGATGTCTAAATTAAAATGGAGCATTCAACAATTGCTTATTCTCATCACTCGTCCAAGTTTATGAATCTGCATTAACCACTGCTCACTGTAAGTAAAAGTTTCTCTGACACAGGCTGAAAACAGAATTAATCCATGGGCATAAACAAATATTTAGAAGAAAATCTGAGAGCATTCCTACTTAACAGAACAGCAGTAGTAGGCTCCCTATTAGAGACTATGATCTCCTCAGCCATGGGCTTTTGCAGCAGTAGGCACAAATTCCCTCTTGTGGAATAGGCCTCAAACACAATCAGAAAGTGATTGGTCACTCCCATAATAATCATGCCACTATTGCCTAGCATATCAGTATGCAGTATTGCCTATGCAGGTCAGCACACAGGGCTCACAGCTGAATGATGCTGTTAATGACTTTCTCCTTAACCAGCCTTCAAACCCCTTCTAGAATTATGAAAGCTAGTCAGTTTGAAGGAAGCTTCCAGCTCTCTTCCAGCTTGGTTTTTGAATGTCCTATAACCAAAGCATATGGTGTCTTCAGTAAGGGAGTCTTACCATCTAGTTTTGGTACGCAACTGAGAACAGTGGCAATATCCAGTATTGTGTTGGGTACCTCTGGTGTTTCCCTGACCAAAACTGGAGGAAGTATCCCAAATCTGGCACTGGGATTTTGTTTGGTAAACTATGGCTTCCAGGAGCAGATTTACTCCCCCATGCAGAATGCTTCCTTTCAAATTTATTTAAATGGATTCTCTTTTAAAATATTTATTATTATTATTATTATTATTATTATTATTATTATTATTATTATGTGTTTGTGCCATGCACATGTGAATGTACTCATAATGTACACAGTGATCAGGGAACAACTTTGTAGAGCTAGCTGGTCCTTGCCTTCTACCTCTACTTGAGTTCTGGGGATTAAAGTCAGGTCATCAGGCTTGTGTGGCAAGAACTTTAACACGGAGCCAAATTTCTAGTTCTTAATTATGGTTTTTCATTATCTTACAGTGTAGTAGGCTTCCATCTAGTTTTTTTTTTTTATATAGCCTTGGTTTGGCTAACCATCCTCCACTCTTCTGTCTCGCACATCCCCATTTAAACTTTCCACCCCTAGTATTTCCATCCTATACTTCCATAGCACGTGTTCTATTGTTCTCTCAAGCCCACCACCAATGGTCCCTTTCTAGCTTCTTATCCTTTGAGATATTCCCAAGCTAAGCAAACAATCTAAAAATACCAAGCAAAGATCAATGTATGGAAGAGAACAGATAATATTTGTCTTTCTGTACCTGAATTACTTCATTCAGTATAATGTTTTCCAGTTCCATTCGTTTTCCTGTAAATTTCTTAATTTTGGTTTTTTTTACAGTTGAATAAAATTCTACTGTATATATGTACCATATTTTCATTATCAGCTGATAGGCATCTAGGTTAATTCAATTCCCTACATACTGTTCATTTTAAAAAAGGAACAATGAGCATGGACATGCAAGTGTCTCCATATCAGGAGATAGAGTCCTTTGATTATATGCCCTAGAATGACATAGCTGTGTTTTATGGTAATCCTACTTTTAATGTTTTAAGAAATCTCCATACCAATTTCCGTAATGAGTGCATCACTTTACACTCCTACCAACAGCAGGCAAGGGTCCTTTTCCTCATATACTCACCAGAATTTTTTACTCTTTGTTTCCTTGATAATATCCATTCTGACTGGACTGTGATGTACTCTCAAAGCATTTTTATATACATTATTTGTAATTAAAATATAATTATATACTTCCCCCCTTGACATTCTACTTTTGCAGGAGGTCTAAGTTTGGTACCCAGCACTATAATTTGAAAATTAAATAAATAGTAGATATATAGACTCATTCTAACAGGTAGCTCTGTTTCTCTGCAGAACCCCAACTAATACAGGCAGGAATTCCAGTGATGCAGATTTCATGCGCATTGCCCATGCCTGGGTGGGAATTGTGAAGTAATGCAGCTGCCTAAAAAGCATCCATGCTCACATATGTAACTCCGATATCCAGTTGGTTAAGCAAGTTGGACTTGCATGAACTCATCCATATCCAAGGTCAATGGGTATTTCTTTGTATTTACTCAAAAAGGTCATGCGACACCATCCATGGATGAAATTGGGACTAAATCTTTCAATAACCACAGGTTTGTGAGTAAAAAGAAACATGCCTTGAAAACAATTAAGTCTTTTCCTTTATGCTTTAAACACCCTGAAAAATAACTCTAAAATAATCTTAGTAGCTTTGCACCTGTTCTAGGGTTTTATAGTGATAGTGATAAGCTTCAGTCTTTTAACTGTGAGTTGGGAACCACTCCTAAAAGTGTGAACCTCAGGTAGTTTTGATCATGATGCTTCTTAGCAAACTGCCACAGACTGAACATCTCACAGTGAGCATTTATGAAGTTCATAAATCTGGAGACAGGCTGGAACTTGACTGATGTGCCCTGTGCTTGGCTGGATCAGTATGTTTTTTATCTGAGAACCCAACTCCCCAGTTGCCTTTTAAAATGAGGTTTGGACTGAGTTATCCTCACTATGTCTCTTCTGTGTCCCTGGTGAAGGGACAGGTGAGGTCTGGAGGAAGGTGTCTTCAGGGCGCCAAGAGAGCAAATAAAAACAAGACCTCTGAAGGCCCCAGCTTAGAATTGGTACATCATTGTTTCTGTTTCAAGTTATTTACCAAAACTCGTCATGGAGACAAAGTTATAAAAGCCAGGGGAGAATGGGTGACTCCAAGGAAACAGTGACATCCAGACACAATGAGGCTGGTGCACATATGAACTCACAAAGATGATGGTGACATGCGCAGAGCCTTATCTCACTGAATGGACACCCGCCAAAGGGATTGTGAGACCCTAGCCCTTCTCCTTCCCCTCTTTCTCTTCCCATGCAAGAGATATATGATTCTGCTTGCCATGTGCTCCTGCCATGCAGGTCCAAAGCAATAGGTTCAACTGACCATGAGTGGAAACCTCTGAGACTGTGAGGCCAAATAAAGGTTCCCCCAACAAGCTGATTACCTTTGCTGTTTTGGTTTTTTGTTTGTTTTGTTTTGTTTTACAATAATGTAAAACTAATACAGGTCATATGACAAAAGTCTAGATACAGATAGGTCCTAAGAACTGGAGCAATAATGCCACCTTCTCAATCCAGATGTTGAAAAGCAGTCAAGAGCAACTGTGACTCAGAGGAACAATGACACAATGGTGACCTAACACTTCAGCACCACATTTACTCCACTGAATAATCTCACCACCATCATCTCACAGGGGACAAGGAATTTAATAGTATCTGTTTTTCAAGGACTAAATGTTTTTAGCCTCCAGAAATTCAAATCCTTGGGCCTGGGAGGTAGCTTAGTTGATATAGAGCATGTTTCCCAAGCATGAGCACCGGAGTGTGATCCTCAGAACCGACATGAAAAGTCAAGCATAATGGTGTGCAATTGTAATACCAGAGCTAGGGAAGTAGAGACACACAGATCCCTGGGGTGTGTAGCTAGCCAGCCTAGCTACACAGCAAGTTCCAGGTCAATGGGAACTCAGCTCTCTCCCAAAAAAAAAAAAAAAAAAAAGAGGTGGACAGCTTCTGAAGATCAACATCCAAGATTGACCTCTCTCTCTCTCTCTCTCTCTCTCTCTCTCTCTCACACACACACACACACACACACACAGAGAGAGAGAGAGAGAGAGAGAGAGAGAGAGACAGACAGACAGACAGACAGTCAGACAGACAGACAGACGAGAGAACCTAATCCCCAACATGTACTATGAGGAGGTGTGGAGGGGTCCTTTGGAAGGCCATTAAGTCACAGGAGTAGGCAGTTCATGAATAGGATTGTGTTTTTATAAAACTCGGTGTTTTTACAAAAATTTTTATAAAAAATGAAGAGCTCTCTTGCTCTTCAGGCTGTGTGAGGGCACGGTGACAAGATGGCTGTTGATGAACAAGGACTTGTATCTTCACCATAAATAATAAGCCCAGCAGCATCTCCATCTTACACCTCTAGCTTCTGGAGCTGTTAGAAATAAAATGTGCCATGTAAGCCACCTAGTGATGCATTCTGTTACAGAAGGCTGAAGCAAAGTCTAAGAGATAAACAAACAACAAGAACTACATGCCTTTGAGCTCTTAAACACACAGGCCGTACAGTCATGGATGAGAAAATGAGGTCGCTAAGGTCCCTACTCAGGTAGAAACTGCCACTTGGGCTTATTCTGAGTCTCACTCATTGTGAGAACCTTTATTCGGTAGCAGAGACTGCTCTTTGAAGACTGCTAACAGTAAACCTTGCATTTCCCCACTAGAAAGGAAAACTCTGTCTTCAGCCTGCGCATGTGTCTCCTCCATGCAAGGGTAATAGCTGTTAGACACTATATCAGTTTACTTGCTCAGCCAACAGCTGGAGGCGCACACACACAATTAGCTTGAAAGCAAAGAGCAAGATCTCCTCCATCCATTGACTCTTGAAACTATGTTTGATGCTAGGTGAGTTCAGTAACATCCCTTCAGGCTCACCTACCAGACGCAGTACAGATTCTCTAGAGAATCTGCATTCAAATCAACATTTCAGAGAGGCTGGGCTCTTTTCAGATGCTATGTTCTCATGAACATTTCAAACCACAGTCTATAACAGCCAGTCTGCAATGAGGTTAGAATCGCCCTAACTCTGCGGCACTGTCCAACTCTGCTAACATCAGTAAGTGAAGGCTAGCAGACCCCTGAGAGCTGGTTCATTTCTGAATGACTCCAATTTGGGTACTTCTGAGGTTCAGTGTGTCCCCAGAGTCATGTGTCAGAAATTAGATCCCCCAAATCCCTGTGTTGATAGTATGGGGAAGTGATTAGGGCTAGATACTGTCATGAAAACACCTGGGGCCTCCAGGATGGTATTGGTGACTTTATAAGAAGAGGGAGACCCAAGTTAGTATAATTGTTCCATCTTGCTATGTGATACCTTCTGTCCCATATTTTTTTTAGTTATAAACTGATTGGCCCATTAGCTCAGGCTTCTTATTATCTCTTATAACTTATATTAGCCCATTATTCTTGTCTATGCTAGCCACATGGCTCGATACCTTATTTGGCGGAGCAGTCACATCATTTGCATTGGATACTGTCATTTTTAAGCAAAGAAGTCAGTGTAATGTGAGATAAAGGGTCAATGAGACAACACAGAGGCTAGTGGAATGTGAGACACGGGCCAACGTGATATCAGAGACATCAGTTCAGTGGGAGACACAGGCCAATGCATGCCACAGAAGTCAGTACAATGGAAGACACAGGCTGACGTGATGTCACAGAGGTCAGTACAATGGGCTACACAGGCCAATGTGATGTCACAGAGGCTAGAACAATGGGAGACACAAGCCAATGTGGTGTCAGAGAGGCCAGTGCAAGGGGGCATACAGGCCAATGTAATGTCACAGAGCCAAGATGCACACCCAATACTCTAGTCAATGATTTAAGGAATGAAGTCAAAGGAGGTCTGCTTTCTCCACCTCGACTTTCTTGCACCTTCTTGATCATGCAAGTGTGGGGAAGGGAATCAAAGCTGTCTGGTGGACAGTGGACTATTTCAGATGACCAGAAACTAGCTATCAAAATATGAATGGAGTTTTCAGGGAAGACCACAAATCCTCAGAAGTTATTTTGCAAGGTTTAACAAATTCAAGTTATATCAAAAGCCGAGCTATATATGATGGTAGAGGATGGGGCTGATTGCATTCAACTATAAAGAGCTCCTGGTTCAAAGGAACAGGTGTATATGTAAGAGCTGCACTAACCCTTTTAACTGCCATTTCCTGTGGACTCCTAAAAGTACCTGTTCTTATGTTAGGAAGATGCGCATACTGATCTTAGGAAGAAAGTGCAACCTGGTGTGATTCAGAGAAAGTTTATTGTGATAACTAAGAGACACAGGAACATTTGGAAATATTACATTTATGTTGTAAATCTCCTAAAAAGATTTTCTAACTGTCCTAGTGTCTTTGTGGTGTCTTCTAGACTGTTTCTATTTAATTTAAATTAATGTATTTCTCTAGTTACCCAGTGTTTGATCATAGTCTTTAAAAGGTATTTGTGAGCTGTGGAGACAACTCAGTCAGTTAAATCTTTGTCCTGCAAGCAGGAGGACCTAAATTCAATCTCTAGAACCCACATTTACCAAACTAAAGCAGAATAAAGAAAATCAAAGCAAAAATCGATTATTGTTATTATTATTATCCCAGCACCAAAAAGATGGAGACAGGAGAAAGAGAGAGAGAGAGAGAGAGAGAGAGAGAGAGAGAGAGAGCAATGTTTGTTCTTTCAAATGGGGTTGTGGGAAACAGCTGTATCCTGTGAGCTGCCTTTACTTCCCTAACTCAATGATGGAAAGACTACCCTTGAAGTGGGAGTCCCGGGGTTGAGACCAGTGAGCTCAAAATGATCATTTTATTCAAGGACTTTGGTTATTCTGTGGAGGGGCTTGGATTTCTGAAATTTATCCCAAGGTCCCTGATTTCTACTAAGTTTTTACCACAAGTCTTTTTGTTCCTGATTTCATGT
This sequence comes from Ondatra zibethicus, assembly GCA_004026605.1. Classification (NCBI taxonomy): domain Eukaryota; kingdom Metazoa; phylum Chordata; class Mammalia; order Rodentia; family Cricetidae; genus Ondatra; species Ondatra zibethicus. Next base: position 82,536 of record PVIU01001556.1, on the reverse strand, counting down.
AGAATTAGACATCTGGAAGGTTTTTACACTGTATCCTTCATTCAGATCCATTATGAATGATTATCAGTAGGTGTGGGACTCACAACATGTCTTTCATCCACACCCCTTATGAGTGAGGATCAGTAGGTGTGGGATTCACAACGTGTCCTTCATCCATATCCCTTATGAATGAAGATCAGTAGGTGTGGGATTCACAACGTGTCCTTCATCCACATCCCTTATGAATGAAGATCAGCAGGTGTGGTACTCACAACATGTCCTTCATCCACATCCCTTATGAATGAAGATCAGTAGGTGTGGTACACACAACATGTCCTTCATCCACATCCCTTATGAATGAAGATCAGCAGGTGTGGGATTCACAACATGTCCTTCATCCACATCCCTTATAAATGAGGATCAGTAGGTATAGTACTCACAACATGTCTTTCATCCACACCCGGGGGGGGGGCATTACCATCCATTAAACCTGGGCATCTTCTAATTCGGACTAATTTGGATTATTCCATCGGCAGAGAGGTTTGTCGGTCCAGAAAAAACTTAACATGGAGCACTGTGGGAACTGAGATGGTCAGTGAGCTAAGCTCTGGAAACTAACAACACAGCTCCTGCCTCCTCAGTATTGGGGAACAGAGATGACATTGCTGGCCAAAGATAAGGCCTAAGGGGAGCTCAGAACCCTGGCCACTAAGGATAGGGAGCTGCTGTGGCTAGTTGGATGTGGCCCCTGCCACAGCCATCTTTAAGTCTGTTCTACTGTGAACTCATTCTGCAATCATAGAGCGGGGAAGCCTGTCACAAGTCTAGGGGCCAGGACTTCTGTTCCTGAGTCCCATCTGAACCCTCTTCAGTCCCGACACAGTGGAGAAATGACTTCTCCCTGTCGTGAGTACCTTTCTCACCAACAAACCCAGATGGCTATGGTAGACATGCAACCTTGTGTTTCAAGAATAATAATAATAATTGTAAAAAAAAAAAAAGCAGAAGGAGAGCTGAGCAGAAATTTGGCCTGGTTGGTATTTGCACTCAGGCATTATGCTGCTCTGCCCTTAGGGACCTAGCAGAATACTCACTACCAACAACCACTCCCTACACATGTGCTTGCCAGCATTTCAGGCATCATGCTAGCCTGCCCCCAGGGTCCTCAACTATAGTCACTAAGAGCATCCCCTGAGCACATGTATTGTCAGCATTTAGGCAGATATCTGGCCAACCCAGGGTCCTACCACTATGTCACCTCGTAGTCTGTGCGCATGCGCGAAGTTGCTGCGCCGTCTCCATGCACATGCGTTAAACCCCCTTTAAAAGCAAGCTCTGTCTGTTCCCGTCTTTCCTGCTGCTCCTCCAAAAAGGCAGGCAGGCAGGACTTTGCACCTCTCCCTTTCCAATTCTGCCCCACCTTCTCTCTTTTTCCCAATAACCCTCCAACGTAAGAGTTTGTTGGACAGTGAGAAATAACTTTGGTATCAAAGGACTCAGCAAGCCAGCCTGGTGCTTCCTCCTGCCCGCTGGCACTCTGAGCATGCCAGGACCCTGTAACCCAGTCCACCTGGGACAGCTTCACTTTTCCAACTAACACTGGGCCATACACCCAACACCAGCATAATCCATACGTTTCCTTTCTCATGAACGCTTCCCTGGATCTGTGGGAGTGACCATTGAGCATCCGGCACCCCTCTGGTATTCTTGGAGGCAGAGGAACCCATAACCAGAGTCTTGAAGGCTACAGTTAACCCTCTTCACCAACACTCAACTCTGGCCCCTTCCCATGAGTGAAGCCTGCTCTCTCCAGTGTAGTTTCTCACCTTTTGACTCCATCAGGCCCTGGTACCAGGCAACCACTGTTTCTCTCCAGCTAGGAGCCCTTGGCCCCTGTTCTTTGCCTGAATATGCACAGGACAGCCTGTGCCTACTAAATCTAACCCTCTCTGAATTCCTGGGATGCTAGGAACTGCAGACCCTAGCATCTTATTTTTCTACCTCACTCACAGAACTGCGTCTTCCACTATCCCTCCAGACACTACCCTGGGATACTTTTTGCAAAAAGGGCTTCTAAACTCTCCCACCTGTGCGGTCAGATCTGGCCCAAATACCCCTTCAATTCAAATGGCTGCTTCCTGGCACCCTATATCCTGATGTTTTACGGGACCTTCGAAGCATTCTGCTGGCGATCCGATAGATGGAAGGAGGTACCCTATAATCAAGCTATCTCTTATCTTCGTTTCAAGCCCTCTCTCTGTTCTTTATTCCTGTTCCTCTACTCAGCTCCTGCTATCTATGAAGCCTGTTAAGCTGCATTTCCCCTTTCATTAAGTGAACTCTCTCAAATAGAGAAGAAAACTGGGGTCTTGTACGTCTAACTCTGCTGCTTTCATTAAAGCATTCCAATGTGAGCCTGCCTCTGCTGCCAAAGCAGTTACATGTCGCTAGGTCCCTTTCCACCATCAGTCATAAAATGTGCACCCGTTAAAAGTGTCCGCCAGGCAGAGCTCAGAACTCATTCTCTTTACCTGTCTCTTGCCTCTTACTCTTTTCTTTGTCTCTAATTTTCTTTCTTGCCTCTTCTTCTCTCTCTTATCTTCTTTCCCTTGTCTGCCTACCTCTCTCAAGTCCCCACATTGACGTGGCCTTTCACTCTCTTGCTCTCCCCCTCCCAATAAACCTCTTGTACTAACTGTTGCATGTGGCATGTTCGTTTAATAGTGTACCCCGGCAGGGCCTGCCAAAGGTACCCACTTCATGCTGGGACCCTACCTGCCTGCTCCCTCCACAGCAGATCCACTTTCTTCCATCTGCAGCAAACCTGCTTTCTCATTCACCAACAGCTTTGCCTTTCATTCAATACCAGCAATTGGGTACCTGGCAGGGCTACCTGCCTCTGACCATTCCCCTAGATATGAGACTGACCTCAGTATTCCTTGGACCAGGCAGTCGAGGAATTGAGAAGGAATTCTCCACTTTCTTTCTCTTTGCTCCCAAACCTCCTTGTATCTGCCTGTTCTCCCTCTCTAAACATCCTGTCTAGGTCTGCTGAACGTGGGAGTCAGAGATGGAGAAATCAGCTTTGTCTTGCCCAGTACCCATTAGTTTCCCATTTCCTTTAATTTATTCAGTTCCTGTTTAAGGTGTGTGTGTGTGTGTGTGTGTGTGTGTGTGTGTGTGTGTGTGTATGTGCGTGCGTGCACGTATGCATGCATGTGTATACGTATGTGACTTGGACTTAACTATGATGAATCTAAACTAAATTTAACTCTGTGTGTATGTAACTTAGATTCAACTGCGTATATATGTGCATGTAACTATTGTTTAAAAAAACATGTTTTAAACAGCTACCATGTGACTCTTCTCCCTCATTATGAGTTAGGCAGCCATGTGGCTGATAGACCTTTTTTTTTTTTTACTAAGGTTAAAGAGTATACTTCTTAGTCCTAATGAGTGCTGTTCATTATATCTCCTTTTACACTAAGGAAGCAACAAGTCTCAAGTATTTGATATTGGTATGGATTGTTGTATGATGATAAAAATATATCATTAGCTCTTTTACAACATACTATATATGTGATTCAACTCTGGTTTAAAATATACTCTTATATGGTGAGAAAAAAATTTAAGGTTAGGAAGATCTATTCAGATTAACAAAAGCTACCTTAGAGATTTACACCTAAATACTTACATCTTTGCCAAGTGATCAACATCAAGCTTCTAGAGAACTTAGATAAATATCAACATATGTTTGATAAATAAGATATATATTCTATAATGGAATGCTTGTTCCCCTAAGAGGGTCCTTTTCCCAGAGTTGGGCATTTGGACAGAGGCCCCCATGGCCTATAAAGGGCAGTGCTGGCCTGTGTGCTCCCTTAGACCCTGCTCATGGGCCACACCCCGACTCATAAGCCACCTTTCTCCTGTGCCCATTTTGCTCTGGGGTCTTTTCTTTCCCTTTTTACTTTTTCTTGACTTCTCAGGAGACAGCCTTAGTAGTTTGGTACAAACTTATTCTGGTTTTGCCCACAGAATGACTATTTTAGTTTCTTTACTGAACCCATTATCTCTGATTAAGAGGTTTTATTTGGATACTAGAAGAGTATTTAAAATCACTTTTAAGGCTAAACCTGACAAGAAGGGAACACAAAATCCTAGTCTTATGAAAGCTGCTAACATATTAAAGACTCTTAGGGAACACAAGTTGATAGTCGTCCTTATAAATGATGAAGTTCTTTAACTATATTCATGCTAAATACTGATATAATTAATCATAGGGATAAGCTTTACTTAGTCCCCTGTATATGTTTTGAAAGTTAAACTTAAAACAAGTAACTAGAAACAAAGTTTGTCTACTCAGATATACCTAAAAGATACTTCTCAAATGCTCAGAGATCTGCAGACTACAGCACTTAAAATGTTTAATTGAAAAGCTTTTCATGATAAAGATGCCAGCTTCTGGCAGCACCCCTATTTTCTCCAAAAAAAGATGGATGGGAACAGAAGAACCTCCACCTGGAACTTGCTTCAAACCTGGCAATGCCAGCCACTGAGAAAAAACTGCCTTCCACCTCAACTGCTGCCAAGACCCTCTTCGGACCATGGCCAACGGGACACTGAGGAATCGATTGCCTCACCTTTGCCTAGACAGGCTACGCTGGTCCCACAAGTTCCTACTGCACAGGAAGTTCTACCGGATCTCCTGGGCCGGGCAGTCGAAGACTGAAGCTGCCCTGAGACCTCTCCTCTAAACGACCATGGAGGACCCTGAGATAGCTGTCTAGGTAGCCAGCAAGTAATTCTCTGTCATTTTGAAGCACTAACTCAGGCAAAATTTGTCTTCCTCAGGTCTCTGATGCTGTTTGATGACGAGGCTAGTAGCTCTGTCAGTCTCACAGCAGGAACCAGGGCTTCGGCTGCCTTCACAGTTCTCTGTGTAAAATTCAGGTCCCAGGCCTCACGCTCCTAGAGCGAATGCTAAGTCTAGACACAGTTCACCTTGCTGCCAGACTCACAAAACAGATTTCAGCGTAGCTCCTTCCCATTCCTTTGTTTAAAGGAACTTTCTTTGCACTGACTGCTTTCAGTGGTCAGCCCCCCTGGATCCCTATGTGAAGCTAGGAAAGTTTAAGCCATGATGAGGAGAAAGTGATCTGAGATGTATAAAAGAATAAAGTGTTTCAAATTTCTTTTCCTCACTATGCTACTGTTATAGTAAGACACCAAAGACTCTTGATAGTAGTTGATGGAATTCCGATAAGCTATTAATCTAGCCCTGGCAGAGTACTAAACACCATACGATCATAGCCACAAGATCAGGATTTGAAATTCCCTTTGGTTGTTTTCTAACTATAGACTTAAAGGGTACTTTTCACTGTGCTAAAAACATCTGTCACAGTTTTCCAGATAGGAAAAAAAAAAAGAATGTTAATGCTTTCAACCGGAATCATTTCTGGGTTCCCAATGACTCAAAGGCTTTTTTGTATGCTGCCTTTTTATAATGTGAATTTCAGTACAGAATATAAACCGTGGAAATGTTAATGTGCCAAAAACTTATCTTTTTGTGAACTCAAAACCTTCTTGTGAGCTCCGGGGAGTAGACTTGGGTCCACCTGGAACATGTCAGATGCACTGTTAGATGATTTCCAGATAAAGTACTGACAATCAACTGCCTAAATTTCCCACCTCTTCCTGGGTCTTGGGACTCCCCTCCCTCAATTATCAGGACCTAAGAAAACAACTTTCCACCTGAACTTTATCTTCTGCTCTGCTAACATCTTGTCAGGTCCATGTGGCACCAGACCATACCACAGAACCTGGACAGCAAATGAAACAGCCAGTTACCTCAGGACCTGGCCAACATCTCAGCTTTCTCAGCTCCCCCAAACTGTTATGCCCCCTGGTCAACAGGAAGCAGTTTCAAGAACATGGTACCCTCATTCCTGTCCCGCCTGCTATCTCCTTTAGCGCCTCACCTTTTTATAATAAACAGAAGGGAAGAGGAATGTTAGCATTCAAGCATTATGCTGGCCTATCCCAAGGGGGACCTGGCAGGATGCTTAATGCCTGAGTGCATGCACTTGCCAGTACTCAGGCAGTACTCTGGTCTGCTCAGAGTCCTGACAACGTCATCCATTACATCGCTATGTAGCCTCTGTACGCATGTACTATATAGCTCTGTACACATGCGCTAAGTACCCTCATAAAAGGCAGGTCCTGCCTGCCTCCCATCTCTCTTCTTCTCTTCCTCTCCAGAGGCCAGTCTCAATCTCCTCCCTTTCCATGCCCCTACCCCAATAAACCCTCCACATGAGCTCTGTTGAATGGGTGAGTCTCTCTCCCTCCATTTTAAATTATAACATTAGGATTTCAGGTTAGAAGAGGTGGGGGTGGGTTTGGAGCTGTGTATGTTAAGGAAAACATCGCGGGAAGCTGTGGGTAGGACGTTCTTAGTGACGGGATGAGTATCATCCCCTGAAGGCAATGACAAGACATCCAGCCTGTAGAACCAGATGTGTGTAGCCCTCTGTAGATAGCGCTCCACGGCAGGAGGTGAGATAGAAAAACACAAAGGCCAACACCCAGAACTCCGGCAAGCCCACTCCCGAACTTCCTGAGTTGAGCCACAACACAACCTCATATTAGTCCCTACCTCCACCAACTCCCACCTGTATGAATAGCAGTGATGTATGAATTAGAGATGCTTCCAGAGCAGGGTGGACCACGGAAATGATGCATTGTCCTCGCCAGGCTTCATGGGCTTGGACGTGGGGCATGGAAGCCTTCAAATAAACAAGTGAGGCATGGAAAGGAGAATTCATTGCACTTAAACTTAGATTCAAGTCTAAGCCTGAGCCGGTCCAGTTTTAAGGCATGTCAGAACATCCCTTACCCCATGGAAAGGAATTAAATTCCTTCTGTTTGGAAAAAAACAAAAGCATAACACTTACAGACTACTTCCCATACGCTATCGTTTGTCCTCCAATGTGTCCTTGTGTAGAGCAACAAGGACAGACAGACACACTCTTGCTCCAACCCTAAAAGAAACTGTTTCTAATTTTCTTTCTGTAACGCGATTCCTGAGATAGACAAGTTAAAAGGCAGAAGATTGATTTTGCCTGAGGTTTCGGGGGTCAGTACATAGTTGGTGGGTGTCATTGCTCTCGGAACCCTGCTGAGTCCAGACATCACCGTAGGAATGGATGGCAGAGGGAAGAAGCTAGCTCGATCCCCAACAGGCAGATGGGCGGGAAAGGGGGCCAGTTCTAAATGGTAGAGCTAGCAAAGTTACACCTTTTTCCTCACCCTCCAGATGGGACAGGCCTGGCAGACCTTTTCTTCTACAGCTGCTCCTCCCTACTTCTGAGTATGTTGCTCACCTACAGCTGTGTGCTAATCAGTTCCTCTTTCATTGTCTAAACGGACCCATTTGATATAGGGGAGGGAACCCATCCCAGGCCACCAGAACCACTTAACCCCCCCCCCGTCTCTCTATGGGACTGATCTACAGGGACGATTTCTCTCCCTGAGCTTTGTTGCTTGTAAAGTTTATTATCTGTTGCTGCCTGCTGTACCAGAGATTTCTCCTGCCTTTTCATCCTTTAATTGGCATAGAAAAGAAACCCTAAGACCCTCTAGACAATAGCAGACTCTTCTCACCTAATGGTGGCCAGAAAGTAAAGAAAAAGAGGAAGGGGGCATGGTCCTGAATAGGGCATGCTTCCGATAACCTAGTTTCCCCCTCGTTTCCTGTCAGTGTATGGAGACCCAGCATGGTTACATGGCTAAGCTGGGCTGGAACTCTCACAAGTCCTCCTGCTTCAGTCTCCCCGTGCTAGGATTCTAGCATACCTGCTAGTCCCCACCTAGTCCAAATAGCATCATGGGCTGGGACCAAGCTCTCACACAGGGTCTTTGGAAGACGTTCCAGACGTGAACTGTTGGCAGGCTAGAAAAAGACAGGCAGGTTTGGGGGCTCCTGAGAAGACAGGGGTCACGAGGTAGTTTTTCAGAAGTAAAAAGCTGAACATATTATGAAAAGCCCACAGGATTTCATGGTAAGAGTTTTCACACTAACTTTCTACTCAGTGGCAGGGTGGGGCAGGGAAGTAACCCAAACATGCTCATCTAGCATGACAAACCTGTGTTGGCGCTCAGAAAATGACCCCCCCCCAAATATGGCATTTTGACCTGTTATTTGATCTGAAACAAGCCGTCTCAGAGACAAGCCCCCCCTTCTCTCTTTCCCTTGAGGCTCATGGAAAGGAGGGGCTTTCTCTGAATTCCTCTGCCTTCCGCAAGACCAGACAGCCTTTGGAGAATTAACTTTCAGGAAATGTCAGAACTGACCCAGAACCCAGATGAACTTTGCTCCAGACTATTGTAGTTCTTTGGGCCCATTTAGCTCTACAAAAAAAATCATTTAGAGTTACTCCAAATTGAGATCCTTTGTCAAACTTCATCTCAATCTGAGCCCTTAGGAAAGGCCCCTTGATGTTTCTCATGTGTTCTGTTCTGGACCACCAGATCCCACAACAGCGAAGCAGATGCTTCTGCAGTGAGAGGCATGCCTCTCAGAGTGGCTTTCAGAGATAACAGGGTCTAAAGACCCCCATACAGGGTCTCTAGAGACCCCTAAAGCACATCTTGCCTTTCTTGTGGGTGTTTCTGGGTTGTCTTCGGGGCAGACTCTAAGAGGCTGGTGGTATTAGCAAACACGGAGTACCTCCTCACTGCAGAAATTCTCAGAGCCTTTCATCGTCAGCAGATGCCATGACTCCCTGAGCGCAAACTGTTGTATGCGACCGTGGTGGCTGACATGGACCGTCATCCTGATAGTATTTAGAATCACCATGGAAATCTGGTGGCATCTGTAAGGAATTTTCTAGATTATGTTCTTTGAGGTGGGACACCCATTTAAATATGACTGGCACTGTTCCGTAGGCAAGGGAGCTAGGCGGGGTAAAGAGAGGAACATGAGTTGAGCACCAGCGTTCAGCATTCTTTGCTTCCCAGCCGCGGGCACAATGTGACCCACCACCATACCTTCCCTGTCGCAGTAGGCCGTACCCCTTGAACTGGAAGGAAAAATAAACCTGAAGTTGGTTTTAGCCAAGCGCTTTGTCACAATAGCAAGTGACTAGTCACTTGAGGACAGATCCCTCTGCTTTTTACTGTCCCCTGAAGATCCACTGAGGAAGGTTGTGTGGGCTCTGATTTCTGCATTTACAACAAGGGCCTCTTCCAGCCTACAGCCAGGCTTCTCCCACTCTGAAAGAACTGCTCAAAGGTCTAAGGAGCATCAGAGCTGGACCCTTTGGGAAACAGCAGTTGTTTCTACTTCCTGGCATTGTGCTCACCAGCATTTGGCTGATGACACTGGGCATAACAATGACAGGAATTTGTTAATAGTTGATGGACTGAGACCATTGTTCTTGACCCGGTTTTGACATTCTTCCTCTCTGAATCACAGAAAAATGTAATTGCCCTCTGACTTGTATGATTATAGAAGTTCTGGAAACAATATATATAAGTTTATGTGTGTACATATATGTGTATATGTGCGTGTATTTAATTTTTTACAATTTAAGCGCCGGGGGTAATGGAAAGAACCTCATAGCAATACCTAATTCACTTAACTCTAAAGGAAACTATGTAACCAATTTCTAGCAGATGGTTTTAAGGTGGTAAAGTGTTACATTGAGAACCTTACTCAATAACCATTGGAATTATTTCATAGAGAGGCTCCAGTCACGCCAGGGTGTGGTGGTGTCTGAAAGCCCATCCTCATCCTCATCACACAAAGCCGCCAGCCACTGAGGGCTGAGCTTGGCTGGAAGGGAGCCAAGATGTTCATTTGTCTCTATCCATCAGGCGCCGCTAGCCTGTCCAGTCGCCTGCCGGCCCTCCACCCTTAACCCCTTACAACTCGGAGATGCCTCCCAGATCCTTAGTTCGGAGCGCAGCTCAGCCGACCATTCTGCCGCAGCTTTAGCTTCAGCATCATCCCACATCTGGCACACTCTTTAAAATGAGAAAAGAATAAAATCAAATGTCACCTGTATGAGGTTGGTTGCCGTCCAGGCATCTTCTTCCTCTTGCTTCTTTGGTCCCTCTGGTTTTGTAATGAATGAGTGATCACTTATTAAACACGATGGTCTCGCTGTGTCAGGCGTAGGGCTAGCTCTGAGCCACATGGTGTGCCTCTCTGGGTCTGAATACAGAATGCCCTCCTTACCTGAGGTTTCAGTTACCGTTGGTCAGCAAGAACCTGAAAACATGAAATGGAAAGTTCCAGGAATAAGAGTCATAAGTTTTGATTGCACCTTATTCTGAATAGTGTAATAAAATCTCAACCTACCCTACTGTGTCCCTTCTGGGCCGTGAGTCATCCTAGTATCCAGTGTATCCACACTGTATTGCATGTACATATGGAGGAAATGACCTCTATCTGTCAATAGTGAGAGACAGTGTGGGTATATTAGACTGACACGGTATCAGGCAGTCACTGAGAATATACAAAGTATTCCCTAGGATTAAGGATCAAGGAACTGTAAAAAAAGGGAGTCAGTGGATCTGAGTATTCAAGGCCAGCTTTGAGTTCATTTAGTTGAGTTCTTTCGCCCTCTTCATCATTGTCATGACAACTAAATTAACTATTGACCTGTCCTGGAGAAGACCTCTGCCCATAGCTTCAGATGGCCAGACTTTCCCTTTGAAATGGGAAGATCACGGTGCCCTTGCGTTGCAGAGGACCAGCATACCCACCTTCTTCCAGCCACTGTGGCATGCCCTCTGTGTCCAGTCCCAGAGAAGAGCCATGTCAGGAGCTGGCATCTGCAAGTTTGAACAGGGCCAGTCTGGCAAAGGCCTGCAGACACCTGGTTTCACTTGACAGTCTCCTATCACAGGTCAGGAAACAAAAGAATAATTCAGCTCTGGGGAAAACCTGCCAGACTTCCACACAGCAGTTTCCTTCTTGAAAACACTTTTTTTTTTCCATCACAGAAAAGAACTCAAAGGAAAATGAATAATTGCTAGGCTATTCAGAGCCCTTGGTCCCCTACAGACAGGGTTGCTCCTGCATGAATCCATTAATTTTCATTTCCAGAGTTTTCAAATGTAAAACAAATGTTTGATGTAATCGGCACCACTGCTGTGTGCTAATTAACCACCACCTCCCACCTAATGCTGCAAACACTTCATCGATCAGTAATAAATTTGGTCCTTAGGAGATTGCCTTTACATTTGTTTGACTTGTGGGAAAATGGATGTAAGTATTTTCTGAGGGTTCTTGGCTGCTGCTCTCCCCCTGGCTGTAATAAAGCAACTGATATTCCTGTGTTGCCTTCGTGTATTCTCACTGGACAGGCAGAGGCTCAGTGCACATATGCTTGAAGGGGAAGGGGAGGTGGGCCATCTCAAATTACTGATAAAATATGTTCAAGTCCAGGAACACGTCCTCACCATCCTGGCTATAGTTAATGAAGTGTCCTGTGTGTTTTAGGAGCTAGTGCACTGATGAAGATGTGGGTCCTCCTGCAATTCAAAGATTGTCTTATATCATCCACTTTCCCTCTTCTGTGAGATAAGGTGGTTGGGTTCTTGCCAGACCTCATAACATAGAGTCTACAGCTCACACACAGCAAATGGGAGGGCCTGGGTAGCTTTCAAGCTGCCATTTCCCCATTGCTCAGTTGTTGAGGCTACTGGACTGCCTTCAGTTGTGGGAGAAAACTCTTGTACACTGTAAAGATGTGTCACTCATATTGGTTTAATAAAATGCTAATTGGTCAGTAGCCAGGCAGGAAGTATAAGCAGGGCAACCAGATTAGGAGAATCCTGGGAAGAGAAAAGGCAGTCAGTCATCAGCCAGACATAGGGAAAGAAAGATAAGAATGCCTTACTGAGAAAAGGCACCAAGCCACATAGCTAAACAGACAGAAATTATGGGTTAATTTAAGTTGTAAGAGCTAGTTAATAATAAGCCTGAGTAATAGGCCAAACAATTTATAATTAATATAAGTCTCTGTGTTTTTCTTTGGGATGGAATGACTGCGGGACCAGGCAGTTCAGAAACATCTGTCTACAATAAGTAAATCAGGCCTTTCCAGGGATCCAGAGTGAGCCTGGGCTTAGTCAGGAACATATGGGCAGTTGGTGTTCCATCACTCTGGTGTTTAGGCCCAACCAGCTCTGTTACAGCTGGATGGCAAGACTCCTACCTGAGTTTTCTGATATATAGCCTTCATGTTGCTTTCCCTCGGGGGTTCAGTTGCATAGAAAGGAATCCACTTGAGCTGGTTTAAGTTGAAAGGATTTATCATAGCTTGCTAAATGTCATATGAAGTCTTCAGTAAAGCAGAAAGAACATATTGTATCACACCTAGCAGAACCTGTTTCCAGCAAGGATGCTGGCTAAGAAACCTGCCAACATCCTGTTCTCTCTGTCTCAGATCCACCCCCTCTGTTCTTATCTTGGGAGCAGATATTGCAGGGTGTGCCTTTCTGATCACTTGGTTGGTTCCAAATGAAATGTCTCCCCCCTCCAAATGAAATGTCTCACCCCTCCAAATGAAATGCCCCCCCCCATGCATCAGGAGATAGATCTTTGGTGAGGTCAAGAACTCTAGTTTCAGGAGACTTGAAATAAATTCCTCACCTACCTACTTCTGCAGGCTAGAAGAGTCCAGGCATGTATTGATGGATGTTGAGTGGCCTCTGTGCACAATGTCAGTTTCTCCAAAGCCTATAACTATTTATATTTTGAAAGTTATCTGTATAGTAAGCTTAACCCTATGGGATACTGGGGATCTACTTCTTGTCTAGAGACCAGGTGTTATGTGTTAGCTAGTTCTAGTTCAACATCTCTTTTTATTAAACATGTTTCTCTGCACCATTCTCAAATTTTGTGAAGTGCCTTTTCCCCCCTCCAGCACCTCCCTGCTTATAAAGGGAAATTATACCTTACCATCAAAATGGTGTTCTGAGTCACCCAATCTCCTCTGTAGCCTGTGGGTAGGGGGTTAACATGACTGAGTGTGGCTCTCTTGGTGCCTGAAGTTGTAGAAAGCTCCTTAGAGACACTCAGAAACCAGCAGCTCTGATGTACAGAGACCTTGATGGTGGGAGTAAAGAATGAGGTTAAAAAAGCAACAGAAGGGATGCCATAAAATGGCAAGAAAAATTTAATATCATCTTAACGCCATCTGTCCCTCCTCTATCCCAGCTGCACACCTGTCTTTGGGCCCCATATTTCAGTGCCCTTGTAATATCTCATCCATTTCTGCTTGAGTTATCCTCTGCCCTCTGAAGCAGGGAGCTCAAAACAGTATTTACTGAATATGCTGAGTGTGACTCATGTTCATCCTCTTTTCTAGACCTTGTCGGTTTAGAGATCCATGCTTGTTCCTAACTTACACACACAGTTAGATTTCTGAGGCAACTTAACGAGACAGAAGGCAAAAAAAGTGGCCAGTCTAACCTCAGCAGATGGGTCTGTTGTTTCAAACACTGAGGGGCAGACACAGAGGGAAAGAGGTATCTGTGAAAGGGGAAAGGGACATGGGAGTTTATATAGGTGGTTTGGGAGGCAGGACATTAAATTGCTAGGGCTGTATGCAAGCCCAGTTTCTCTCTCCTTTAACTGTCTAGACAAGGTGTTTGTTTTATCTTTAGAAACTGCCTTGCCTAGGCTATCATGATAGATGATGTATAATGGGTGACTGAGTTTTACAATGACAGCGATGGGGAAGGGGCTGGAGTTTCAACATTAAGGACTTGATCAGAGTCTGTCAGAGTTTGTTTAAAGTCTATTCTAACACAGAGATGGGGAGACAGAGACACATGAAAGAAAGACACTTCTCTGGCTTTAATGTTGTGTTTCCTTTGCTGCTACAACTTGGTAGATCCATACATACTTTCATCTTCAGTTTTGACCTTCATTGTCTCTTACAAAGCATCCAATAAGGGTGCTGGAGAGATGGCTCAGAGGCTAAGAGCACTGGTTGCTCTTCCAGAGGACCCACATGGCAGCTCACAACCATCTCCAGGGGACCCAATGTCCTCTGGCCTTTATGGGTACCAGGTACACATGTGGTATACAGATACACATGTAGGAAACACACATACACACAAGTGAGTTTATTCCAATGGGTGTTCTCATTCATTTACCCTTTCTCCTGTCCACGCTCTTGCTGTGGGTCACTCTCGAGAGTCTTTGACTGCACTGATGGCTTCCTCCACTGAACTGCCTTTCTCATCTGTCTTCTGGATACTCAGAGTGTGACTTCTCTTCCATGCCATGGTTGTCCTTCCTGGCCTCCAGTTGTTTCATCACAGCGCTCACATCTTCACACTTCGGTTGCTTCTTAACCCATTGCTTCCCTTCCATCCATTTCCTTTTACCTGTTCTTATCATTGGAAGTTACCCTTCCCATAGGCTGGCTCAGGTTATTTGAGGGTATTGGTGAGAACACCAAGCGACCCCCAATACATCATCCCCTAAACGACAAAGTTTTGCAAGTAAGTTTATTCATCGGGAAGCAAACTATGGGAGCAGGCTGACACCAATCAGCACCCTCAAGATGGGAGTTTAGAGGTATCTATATGCTAGATGAACTAGGTAAATGGAGGAATTGGGGGGTTGGAAGTAAAGAAAGGTGATAATCAGCAGCCTGCACACGGGTAAGCAAACATCACGGCTTTTCATAGGACACATGCTGACAAGACAGAGCTGTTTGTCTGCTCTGTGCGTGGAGATTTTCTGGGCCCTGTGTCATCAAAATGTCACCTACAAACACCTGCAGAGGTTCAAGTAAAAGGTCAGGGACTTCCTTCAATTTAAATGACAGCAGGCTATCTCCAAATTCCTAAAATAAGCATGAAAACAATACCAACAATGCAGCAGGCAGCCGAGGCATTTTCTACAATATGGCTGCCAAGGGTCTTGTCTTAAGTATGTTTTTTTTATTTCTGTAAAGAGACACCATGGTCATGGCAAACTCTTTTAAAGAAACATTTAATTGCTAGGGGGCTCGCTTACAGTTTCAGAGGTTCAATCCAGTAGCATCATGGCAGGGAGCATTGTGGCGTGCAGGCAGATGTGGTGCTGGAGCTGAGAGCCCTACATCTTGACTCAGAGGCAACAGGAAGTCAACAAACTGCCACACTTCAGAGAAGAAACCTCAAAGCCCGCGCCCCACAGTGACACACTTCCTCCCATAAGGCCATATCTCTTAATAATGGCCACGCCCTTTGAGGGCCATTTTCTTTCAAACCACCACAGGTCTGTTACTTTACCGTTCAGTGAAGTGACTTCTAACACTAGTGATGAACTCAAGTAATTAAAAGCAAGTGAAGTCAATGGATTTACTTGGGGCTTCTCTATGTCCAGTCTCTGAACTTTAACTATGAAGGGTGACTGACTCAAACTTCTCGAATCAGACCAGCACAAAGCAACAGAGGCTCCACTTCCCAATGGAGGTGTAAGCATTGTTTATACCTGTGGGGTTTGAAACATTGTTAAAGTCTCCAAATCACTCTCATTTTTATGACAGATTCTATAGGTTTACACCAAAAGTACTCTTCCTAATGTTCATTTGCCTGAAAAAAGCAAAGACACGGGGGATGGGGTGATTTGACTCCCTAATTAGCAGCTTTGGGCCTCCGCCTTGCTGTCTTGAGCAAAAGGACTTCCAGTCTAACAGCCAGACAGACCACCTTCTTGTCTGCTCTAGGCATCTTGAGAGATACCCGGACACAAGATACTGCGGCTGATCTCTCTGGCTCCCGAAGGCAGGCTTGTTTGAACAGTTCCTACCAGGCATTTGACAGTCACAAACATGGCCAGAGGGGGACCACTTTCCCTGGCAGAGTGGTTGAGCAGATCGGTTCAGGAGCCCTTTCTTCAGCTGTATAAACAGGCTGCTTAGACTCACGCAGTGAGCGTCCTGTTTCCTCTAGTGTTACAATTCCAGGTCCAACAAAGGTTCCTTTCGGTTGCCTTCCCATTTCTGGCCTACTTTCAGTAGCATAGGCTGAACTGGAAACAAAGAAAAGTGACAGAAAACAGCTGGTGGTATCTGGGCAGGCCTTGAACAGTGGCACCAGCCCTCTGTGACTGGGTTTCACAAGCCACACATAAACCTGGTTGTGGTTGCGGTGTGGACCACCTAAAGACTTGAAAGTCGAAGCCAGCACCCATCTCCCCTGGTAACTTGGTCCCAGGTGAGAAGTAAACCTGATTTCCCAAAGACTGTGTACTGCCTGAAGCTGGATAGCTGTGCATCTTGCAGAGCACCATGGGAATTGCTGCCCAGCACCTTGCGAACCCACAGAGTCAAACACTACCCCTGAGTTCATACCGCTTCTGCTGGTCCTGGATCTTGGACTTCCTAAACAATCCATTGTGTATTCTTCTTCTTCTTTTAATTATCATTTTATTTTATGTATACATGTGTTCTGTCTACATGCATGTCTGTGTACCACATTCATACTTGGTTATTGACTGAGTTTCTGTCCTGCCCAGTTCCCACAGTTCCCAAAGAAATCACACAGAGGTCTACATTAGTTATAAACTGATTGGCCCATTAGCTCAGGCTTCTTATTAACTCTTATAACTTATATTAGCCCATTATTCTTGTCTATGTTAGCCACATGGCTCGGTACCTTTTTCAGCGAGGCAGTCACATCTTGCTTCTTCTGTGGCTGCGCCAGGACTGCTGAGGGATGGGCTTCCTTCTTCCCAGAATTCTCCTGTTCTCATTGACCCACCTCTACTTCCTGCCTGGCTACTGGCCAATCAGCGTTATTTAAAATATAATTGACAGAATACAGACAATTGTCCCACACCACTTGGTGCTTTAGGAGTCAGAAGAGGGCATCCATACCCTTAGAACTGGAGTTAGAGATCATTTTGAACTACTTTATGAGGTCTGGGAACTGAACCTTGGCCCTCTAGAAGAACAACCATTGCTCTTAATGGCTGCCACATCTCTCCAGAACCCTGTTGCATGTTCTTGAGCCTTAGACTTTCCTTCACAAAGGCTTCCACCACAACTTGATAGAGGAAGCCCTCTCATGGCCTCACAGCCACCCTCAGTGGATGACATCCAGTTTCTAATATCTGGTACCCAGTTTCCATGCGTGGGGTAGCTTCATAGCACAAAACACTTGCAATTGCTCATTACGGAGAAAGTACTGTGGAGGCCTTCGGCGGCCACCTGTGTCCTACACTGTCCACTAGCTGGCTCCTTAGATTTGAATACGCCTTGAGATGCCAGTGCAGCACCACAGCCTCCGACTGCCTACTGATCTTGCCCGAAGACCCCAGCCTTCACAGTCCCACCCCTTCCACATGGGAGGGGGTTCCTGTGCCTGAACTATCCTAGCCATAGTCTGGTGCCCAGCTTCTTCAGGGCCCTCCGGGTGCTCCAACTTTCATGGGCTGTCTTGACAGATGGATACCCACTGAGGCTGAAAGAGCAGCTAAATATTTTGAGAGTGGCCCCGGGGCAGGAAGAAGGGGAGAAGAAGCAGTGATAACGGAGTGGAGAGCTGAGAAAGGTGGGTGGCTAAGGAAGAGACCCTGCTAGCCCCTGGTCAGCAGAAGAGCTCCAGACAGCTGCTAAGTCTTCAGGGCTCAGAGACGCAGATCCCATGGGAACTATAACACTTGTAGGGCTGAGGGACTTTACAGGGACTGTCCTATCTAAAGAGTGCTTTCTGTTTCTTCTCTTGTCACTGCTCAACGCTGCTAAGTGCTGGAAAGCTCCTAGCAGCTGGCATTTGAAGCGCCTTGTCTACCAATGATTTCTAACTAGGTAAATGGCAGAACCCTTGGATGGATGGTTGCTGGTGCTCCTACAGAGGGAAAGAATGAATTTCATGGTGGGGACTGTTTATGGTGGGAGGCTGGAGGACCTGGGCAATTCCCAGCAGCAGAAGCAGTTCTTCTTGTCCTTTTTTTTATGGGCAGGGGTGGGGGGACACCTCTCAAAGGTCCCTAGGCCTGATAATGCCACTTATTTATTTATCAGAAGATGCAACTAGCTATCGAGAAAATCTGCATCTGCAGGAGAAATGATTAGAATTCGTGAGTTTGATGTGAATGATTGCAAACACATCTAGCTAAGATCTCTCAAGTCAAAAATTTCAAATAAGGACTCTGGATTACGGAAATGGACTGTTCCTGTAATATGTGGCACTGAAAACACAGTGGTAACTGATATCTCCAGGGTAAATGAGCTCATTTTCTACACGCATGACCCTTTGAGATGACACAGCTTCAGAGACAGAGTGCAATAGGCCAACTCATTGTCTCAGTGAAACCCAGCTTAACTCAGCTACAACTGCATTTTACACAGAGAAGAAGAACATTGCTTGATCCCAGCAAGCTTCCAGGTCAGGAGCGTTCAGTTATTGGTGATTTGATACTTCAAATTCAGGATGTTTGTCTGCTTCTGCCAACGGCTGTGCCTAGCAGCCAGCCCTCTAAATTCAGTTTCCACTAGAAGTGAGATTTTACTCCAGGGGTGGTGACCAGCATCTTGATTAATCTATGCTATGGGTTCAAGTGTCTGCTAAAGTAGCCAGAGTCACTGGTCTACAGATCGTGGGAGTGAACGTAGGGTCACTTACAGTGTTACTCTCTGTGTCTAAACTAAAACTTGAAGTAAGCATTCCCACTTTCCCTTTTTGTTCTTTTTTTCCATTTTAAATCAGGCAATTCCTTGGGGGTGGGCAGCTCATTAAAATTTGGATAACACATTTCACTTCTAGTAGCCAGAAAAGACATGCTGAGAGGGAATAAATCTGTTAACACAATAGAGTTATTACTTGGTCACAAAAATGGGTGAAGTAGAGGCACAAGCATTGCTTTTTATTTTTATTAATAGAATACAGAGGGGGGAAGCTGAGTACGAACTAGTCCAGGGTGATTTCACCTAAGTAGAATTTTAATGCAAGCTAAACCAAACTATGTTGCTCAAGAATGCTTCCACAGGAATTGAAACAGTGGATGGAGTTAAGAACAAGTTGTTCTAAGTCAGAATAATGGTCCTCTCTGCAGGGAAGAACTGTTTCAAACAAGAAGAGATTTACAGATAATGGGTTCTGGGGGCCCAGTTGAGCTCTCAGATGTTTCCAAACTTTTGACTTTGCAACATGTCATTGTCATTTTAAAAGTTTGTGTTCTGGGTAGTGGTGACAGCAGCAGCAGCAGCGGTGTACACCTTTAACACCTTTAACCCCAGCACTCTGGAAGCCGAGGCAGGTGGATCTCTGTGAGTTCGAGGCCAGCCTGGTCTACAGAGTGAGTTCCAGGACAGCCAGGGCTACATAAAACCTTGAAAAACAAAACAAAGTAAATTCATGCTCTGGAACTGTGCAATGAAGTTACCAAAAGTCAACAGAACAAGGGACACAGAATAACCTTACTTAATGTTGTTAAGCAAGAGCATGATTTTGTCTCTAGCTGCACGTAGCTATATCCTCATCCTCACGTGACTGTACGTGGTCCATAGGGCACAGCTGGGCATGTGTCTGCAGTCTTTTTCATGACTTGGGTGGTATTTTTGTGGGCATTTGCCTTATAAACATGTTAAGCCCAGGATGGAGAGATGACTTAGTCACCAAGGAGCTCATTGTGCATGTGTGGACCTGAGTTCAGATCTCCAGCACTGACCTCCAAGCCATTCTTGGCAGTATGCGCCTGTAACCCTCGCACTGTGGGCTGAGATGCAGGAAGATCCCTGGAGCTCAGGGGCCAGACAATCTGGATGAGCTCAGGGAGAAACCCTGTTTCAAAAATCGAGGGAGACACCCTTTTGACCTCTGACTTCCACATGCCTGTGCATACATGTGAACACACATGTACACCAACTTGAACACACAGCGCACTTCATACATACACACAGAGATAAGTCTATGTGTTTTGTATTAGTATGTTGCATTCCACAGTTAAGCACTATCTTCATAAGAAAGAAAAGTTTCCACACCAGTCTAAGAAGGGAGACATCACCTGGACAGTCAGGCATGGAGGGCTCCTCCCTGGCCACAGCTTTTCTCCTTTACCCAAGGTAGCTTTTGAATTTGCTATTAGTCCTTGCATTCATTTTGTGTGCCTTGGCTAGACATTTGTTTGCACATATATAACATTAGCTCATACAGGCCTGTTCTGCATGGTTTTGTACTCATGAGCAATCATGCACCACCTTTGATGTTTCTGCGAATATTCACTCAATGACAAATCCATGCACGCTCTCACAACTATATCACTCATAATTATTGCTGATCACATCACAGTTTACCTAACTACTGTGTTGTTGGTGTGCATTTGGTTGTTTTTAACTTTTGTAATCTATTCTAAGCAGTATCACTATGAACACACTTGTATTCATTCTATTCACATATACATGCTATGAATAGACCAGAAAAGTCCGTCTATATCCATAGAAGATAATACATTGTGGGATTATGCACAGCTGACTCTCTGCATCCATGAGAGAGATGACCTGGTAATTCTATATAATTACTAAAATTCATAGGTCTCTAAATTTCTTATTTAAAATGGCATGGCATTTGCTTATAATGCATTTATATTCTCAATCATATACTTTAAAGATTTTCTGGATCACTTTAAACCCACAATGCAATGTAAATGATTTGGAAATAGTTGCTATATTGTTTTGTTTAGGGAATAATAAGAAAAAGGGTCTGTACATGTTTAGTACAGACAGGATCCTTTCCCAGATACTTTTCAATCTATCATGGAAACCTGGAGATACAGAGGACAGATATTATTGTGGAAATACATTTATGCACATCTATCTATCTATCTATCTATCATCCATATATTATATATATGAGTATATTTTTTTGTATGTTTAGCAGTAGAATATTTTTGTCATTCAATAAAGTTATATTCAACTTGATTATAAAATTGCCTGTCCAATTGGGGCTTGAGCAATGGCATAATGGTTAAAAGCACTGGCTGCTCTTCCAAAGGACTTGGATTTGATTTCCAGCACCCACACAGCAGTTCACAACTGTCACCCTCCTCTGACCTCCATGGATGCCAGGCACACACGGTGCACAGACTTAGAAGCAGGCAAAACATTAATAATATAAAAAAATAATAAACACTTAAAATATGTTATCCATTTGTTCCTGAAAGAAATTGCATCACTTTCTATTCCTAGCTTTAGAGATTTAGTTCAGTGTTTGAATTCTTGATGGGAATTTGCAAGGTCCTGGATCTAGCCCCTAAACAAACAAACAAACAAACAAAAATCACATCCCTCAACAGGAGTACACAGTGAATCCCAGCACTACACACCGTGCCTGATAGGTATGAGAAGACTGAGCTTTGGTCTTAGTCTCATTTTTGTGTCTCTTGATCTTTTCATGTGGCCATTTTGTTTCCTTGACTATACATATCCTTTTGTTTTGTTTTGCACATTGAGCATATCAATTTCTCTTTGAAAGTACTTATTAGTAAAATATATTAAAAGTATTTTCTTTCAATGCCTGCCCCATCTTTGTATTTTCTGCTGTTTTCCTGTCTGTTTCTGAGATGAAGTGTCACTGTGCTTTTAAGGCTGAACTTGAACAACTTGGGCTCAACCATCGTCTCACCTCTGTCTCCCAAGTAGCTGGGACACTAGACATATTGCCTGTCTTCCTTTGTACTATTATTAGAGGAATGGTAATTTGCTGCGAGACATTAGATTACACTGTGTAAAGATATGCCACTGGGATTGGTTTAATAAAAAGCTAAATAGCCAATCGCTAGGCAGGAGGTGTAGGTGGGACTTAAGGACAGAGAGAGCTCTGGGAAGAAGAAAGGGGGAGTCGCCAGCCAGATGCAGAGGAAGTAAAAGCCACGAGCCACGTGGCAGCACATAGACTAATAGAGCCAGTTAGAAACAAGCCTAAGCTAAGGCTGAACTTTCATAATTAATAAGAAGTCTCTCTGTGTCACTATTTGGGATCCTATTGGAGGGACAGAGAGAGACTCATTACAGTCATCCTTGCTTTTAATGGGGCCACCTCTGCCTTTGTTTCTGCCTCCATACTTTCTGCTATTCTGTGCTTTAGGAATTACTCTCATCTCAAATCCACCAAGACCGTTTTAGAGGATTTTCTAAGTCTGTCTTTTCAGGCTATACCTTTAGTTCTGATTACCTATTCTGATACGGATAGGATTAGATGTCTGCATTGTGGTCCGACAGCGCTACTTCTCCCGAGACCCTGCAGTGCCTCCCTGGAGAGTTCCCACTCTCTGTATTTCAAGGCCAAATATCTTAACAGCAGCAGGACACAGAGCTTCCTCCGTTTTGCCATTTTAGGCATTACCTATCAAATTCCTATGATGGTAGACAAGATTCAACTTTCAAGCCTGGACAGGCCAGGAGTTGAGACAGTTTTTCCCTAATCTTTTTCTTCCCCTTTCTAGAATATGAGATTTCTTGGTAATTTGGTTTTGAGTTCTTGTTATCCAATCATGTCGTTTCCTCTTCTCTCCATTCTGGAAGATTTTTCTCAACATGATTGTCCAATCTACGAAGTCTATGAGTAAGGTTAGCTTCTTCTTAGTTCCCAAGAACTTACTTCTGATCCTCTTACTTTTCCAGTCTGATAGCATTTTATTGTTTGACTCCACTGTATTGTGAGTGTAGTATTTGTGTGGAACTTGGGGACCGAGTTGGTGGAACTGGGGTATTCAGGCAAGCAAATGGCCCAGGGCAACAGTGTCACACAGAATTGCAACGCGATTAAATCATGCCATTTAAAAAACATCTAGGTAGAAACATGTTTGAAAGTGAAATGGAAAGGATTAAAATGAATTTACTAATATTTTCTTAAGCTGAAATGTATCAAATTTATTATGTTTTCAACATGTAAGCGATAGAAAATCTTACAAAAGTTTTTATTCTTTCTGTATTTGGTATGTATTTTACACTTAGGCATGTCTCCATTCAGATGTGCCACATTTTCAAGTCGCCCAGTGTCTACAGTGACCTGTAATAACAGTGTGGATCAGTTCAGGTCTCAGGAAACTGCACTACCCTGTGGCTCGCTCCTAAACTTCCCAGGCTCGAGAATATACTCAGCCTGCCTCGTCTTCCAGGATGATCATCCCTGTGCAGGTGGTTCTGGGTTCTATAAGAAAGCAGGCTGAGAAAACCAGGGGGAATAAGCCAATAGGCAGCATCCCTCTATAACCTCTGCTCCACTTCCTGCCTCCAGGCTCCTGCCTTCTGCTCCTACCCTAACTTTCCTAGATGATGGGGTTCTAAACTGAAATAAAGCCTTTCCACTCCAAATTGTTTTGGGTCTTTGTTTTATCACAGCAATAGAAAGTAAACTAGGGTAGATTTTGTGATCCTCACTCTTGAGTTTCACTTAGACCTTAGCCTGGCTCCATTGGCCTTGCCCCCTAACTACTGCCCAGACAATGGGCCATAATCTGACTAAAAATTTGCATTATGAAACATTATACAGGGGGGAGAGGGACTTTTCCTGATATACCAATTATTAGAAATGGCCAGTAGGCAATATCTCTAATATTTCTAAGTTAAAACTCCCCGTAGGGCATGGACCAGTCACATTTTTTGATCTCACCGGCTCAAGAACTGCTGTGGATTAGGCTACAGTGTCTAGGGCTTGACCTTAGGACCTTTGCATGGGTAGGAAGACAGCAAGGCAGCTAGAAATACAAGCTGGGACAGCAGGCAGAGGTAGAAGCCATGTCTTAGTGTTAGGAGGCAGGGCAGTGGAGTAACACCCACCCCCTCATCCTACCCCTGCCCATTGGCAACGAGGAAGCTCCACCCATGACACTCAGGAAGCTCTGCCCACTCAGCCTCCAAGAAGAGCAGGCAGATGCCCTTGGGGAGTCAGCCTTGGGCCCCACTGCCTCCTACTGACTTACAGCTCACACAGTAGCCCTTTTGTGTCCATCTCTTTAGCTGCGGCTTAGGTTCCAGCCAAGGGACTCAGCCAGGGGACTTCTAGGGACAGAGAGAAACAAGTATGAGAGCGGCCTTTGTGCAAGTCTATTCCCAGGAAGGAATCCCTAGGGTAGTGGTCCGTAAGCCTGTGGCCGAGGGAGGACAATGCTGAGGAAGTAGAAATGGAGCCTACGCTTCGCCGGGACTGATTTGGAATCTGAAAAGAAAATGTTTCAAATAGGTAGGAAGGTGCTGGAAATTTTCAGTGGGTGTTCAGGCAAAAATCCCAGAGCCGGAAATCTAAGAGTGACTTGAAAGGTCTACTTCGGGTGTAATGGTTTAAGTCAAGGGAGCCCTTGCATACATTCACTTTTCTGTCTATTGGTGCCACATGTAGAGACCTACCTGAGATTGTATAAAATAAAAAATTAGGAGTGGGTTAGGATAGCCAAGGAACTTCTAGGGCCAATACTCAGACTGCCCTGGGGGAATAGACATTTCTGATCAGTTATTACTCAATGGATGCACTATAGGCACACTACTCTGTAGAATATTTTGACCCCCAAGCTTGAGGTGGCACCAGCTTCTTGCTGAGAAACTTGCTGAGAACTTTCAAACAATGCCCAGGCAGAGATGGAGGGTTAAGAGGAGCAGAACCAAGTCTTTTGTCTGAGGTACTAAAACAGTCTCTCTCCAAGGGTACCATCTTGCAAGATATGACTTCAGGTCTTCACACACTTTGAGACAGAAAGTGGAAGGTTTTGAATCCCTGCTATGTTAAGACACACATAAAAGCTTTATAATCCAACTCGAGGGCTCTACATGGGGATGCTAACAAGGATAACCGATGTTTCCAGCTTCACCCCACTTATTAATGGTGGGAATCCAGACCCACTTAGCTTCAGCCAGTGATTTCCACTGACACCAGGCAAGTCTCACTTGCTACTCTGCAGACTTCTTGCTTAGATCCCAGATGGACTTACCATAACCTTCCATTGAGACCCACCTAGTCCATACTCACTCCTTTGATCCTGGTCCATTTCTGGTGCGGGAGAATTGTCTGTATTCTGTCAATCATAATTTAAATACATGCTGATTGGCCAGGCAGGAAGTATAGGCGGGTCAACCAGACAGGAAGTAGAGGCAGGGCGAGGAGAACAGGAGAATTCTGGGAAGGAGGAAGCTCTCTCGGGACTCCTGCCCAGACCACTGAAGAAGCAGGATGTGACCTGCCCTGCTGAAAAAGATACCGAGCCATGTGGCTAACATAGATAAGAATAATGGGTTAATATAAGCTATAAGAGCTAATAAGAAGCCTAAGCTAATAGACCAATCAGTTTGTAACTTATGGAGACTCTCTGTGTGATTTGTCTCTGGGACTATATGGTTGGGGGATGGGGCAGGACATAAACTCCAACAAGCAGCCTGGCCCTTCATGTTACACATTTCCTGGGATAGTGTTTTCTTAAATGTGTCTTCCAGTGTGCTGGTATGGCAATCCAAGATATCAAGGGGAAGGGCTCTCAGAAAGATAGTTTTTTCCTTATTTTCTTCCTTCCACCCATATGCAGATTCATTCATGAGGGTCAGGAACTCTCTCACACAAATTCATTTCTACTCATTTCCTGTCATCCATTCACAGGTAAGTTTGAGCTTACACAGAGACTTAAACATTTGCCTTCACTAGAAATAGACTCATTTGAGAGCCTAACCTAACTCTGGGTGTGGCAGGACACACTGTTTTGGCTTTTCTGGCTTTTGGTAGGGGCAGGAGTTACCAAGGCTGAGAAGAATGTGGTAAGTGTCATGTCCTGAGACAGTACGATGACAACCATATCCCAGATCAAAGCGCATACAGACTATGGAGTAAGATCTGTCAGCATGGTTCAAAATGTCTGGAAGGCAGTTTCGGAGGGGTGGTTCAGGTGAGGAACAATGGAGAAGTGTTCTTGACCCGTGACACACCTGGGAGGAGCACTTCCTCTCGCCTCAAGCCAGGTGACTTGTATGTTTAGGATGGTAACATGGACAAGATGTCTCCTGGAACTTGGGAAGAAGAATGACTTTTGAGTCCCACCCGATGAACCTAACGACAAAAGCATCCAGTAGGAGCAGAAAGGAAAGAACAAACTGTATTGGGAGCAGTCTGCTCCTGGCTGGAGCACCACACAGATGTGATGCATTCTGGAGTTACCTTAGAAGGAAAGTCATGAGTTCTGGTAGGAGGTTAGGAAGCTACCACCAAGGAAGTTCAGAGACTGGGGAGAGCCCAACAAAGTCAGATGGTGGTCAAACAGGACCACGTGAACAAGGTGGTGTCAAGTACTGGGAGTCAGAAGAGGAATCCAGAAATTTGGTACCTAATAACGGTCATGACCCACTTTGTAAGGAGAGAGACCTCACCCAATGGAGGTCACTGTGTGCTACTGCTCAGCATTCTGTCCTGGCCACCATATTCTCCTGGGGATAGAGGTCAAGCCTGGTACTGGGAGGTATTTACTTGTGTAGTTTTTATGACAGTCAAGACCTGAGGAAGTGCCATCATAAGAGCCAAGGTTGACAAAGACACACGCTGCCCATGGCAGCTCCTCCAGATGACTCCTAGCAAAAGGCTGCATCTAACAGAAGCCTTCCCTTGGGACTGCCGCTACTGAGGAGCTTCTGTTTGAGAGGGAACGAGGTCAGGTCCACATAGTAACCTGAAGAGGAAGAAGACTCTGCCTCTAAATGCTTGGTCATCCATTTGGTGGGGATCAAAAACATTCAGGACAACATTCAAAAATAGTCAAGAATGCTCACGTTGCTTCCTGAGAAGGTACCTGTTTTCAAATCCATGGAGCTTTTATGGTCAGAAACCAAGAGGTGGAAATATTATTTAGTCAGGCGGTGGTGGTGCACACCTTTAATCCCAGCATTCGGGAGGCAGAGGTGGGCGGATCTCTGTGAGTTCGAGGCCAGCCTGGTCTACAAGAGCTAGTTCCAGGACAGGCTCCAAAGCTGCAGAGAAACCTTGTCTCGATTAAAAAAGAAAAAGAAAAAAGAAGAGTTCTACTTGTTTGAATCCCTCCACCAAAACTCATGTTGAAATTTAATACGCATAGAGAGTATTAAGAGATGGCATAAGAGTGTTTGGATCATGGGGGAGTCTGTCTTTGTGAATTAAGGATTCTGTTTCTGGATTAATGAGTTAATGGGTTATCTCAAGAGTAGGTTCACTATAGGTGCACTTTCTTTTGGAAGTAAATTTGAGTAACACTAACTATTGATGTTTTCAGTGTAACAGAAAAAATGGAAAGTTGAATCTGAAATGTTACCAGTATCACATATTCAAGGATACATTTCTAAAGGCTTTGCTACAATTTCATTGTATTTGAAAATGTTTTTCATCTGTAATATAAATAATTCCAAAATAAGTTGTTGGGTTTTTTTTGTTTTTGTTTTTTTTAAAAGCCACATTGTCTTTGCCTTGTATGTGTCCCACTTCTTATGTGAAAGAGACACTGTGGTGACACCTGACCATGTGATTCTTAGGTCTTTGAAAATGGACATGGGGGAAACGTTGAAGAGTTTGGAACAGTGAACCAGCAAAGCCCTCGAAGTTGTAGAAGCAAAATTTAATGGGCCATTCTGGTGGGGGTTTGGAAGACTAGGATGCTAAGAGAAAAAGACAGTAGAGGCAAGGTTCATGAGGGAAACAAAGACTCAGCTGGGAAGCAGGCTAGAGGCCATTGGTGTTGTATTCTGCCGAAATAAAATCAAATCTGCCTCCCTGTGCCTGAGAGCATGAGTGAGGCTAATATCTAAAGCAGTGGCTTCATTAGTTTAGCGGAGGGAATTTCATGGCAGCACAGCTGTGCCACGGCCACTCCTCAATGCTCCATCCAGATTTGTGGAAATAAAGGCGAGCAGAAGGAGAAAATGTGAAGCTTGTTGAGGGGCGGGACATGAGTGAGTTTAACTCTGCCAAGGGGTGTGCACAAAAAGAGGCAGCTGAGACTGTGAAGGAGCTCAGCACCCCTCTGTGCTGGAATAATAGGAAAAGTCTCTGAAGCTAAGTCTCTGGACCCATTAAGGCTCCAACATCTAAAACTGCAAATTCATTTGAAGGCTGGAGGGCTGAACTGAGACTGCAGCGGAAGGGTTCCCTTCTGGAGGAGAGCTGCCCCCCAAGTGTTTCCCCAGGAGAAGCACCAAGATGCAGAGATCATTGTGGCTGTGACGGGGGCGGGGGGGAGGAAGACTGCATCTTGAGTGGCAGAATTTGGCAGTCGTCTACTTGCTTTTACTTTTTCACATGCACGAGGAAGGAGCTCACTGGGGAAGGAAGCAAGGAAGCTGCGGAGCTCAGGGAATGCATGGCAGCCTTGGATTCTTCTTAAGGAGCCCCTGAAAGGCCACTGTGTGAAGCTAGAAAGGTGATACCTAAGTTGCCTTGAAATACCCAGGAGGTTGGAGATGCTGGACCCATGGATGTCCACAGTGGAAAGTTAAAGGTATAGAGCAGAGCTGGCCCAAGAAATATGTCATAGGGATGAGTCAGAGGGGTAAGGGCTGCCCAAAGCTGTTAGAGCCCAGATAATTCCATCACACACTGTAGATGCGTGATATGGAACAGTAGGGTTTGGAGCTTCCCCTGCTGAGTTTTGGTCTTGCTTGTTTCTCTTTCCTTGCTATTCTTCCATTTTTGGAATGAGGACGCTTATTCTGGGCAGTTTACTATTGGAAGCATGTAATTTGGGTTTTGATTTATAGGGACTAACAGTTAAGGGATTACCTCAAGCAAAATAGATTTTTTTTAACCTTTGAACAGTGTTGGGACTGTTAAAGTTTATAGGCATGTCTAGAGATAGAATATGTGTATTCTGCATCATGAAATGAAATTGGAGTTTTAGGAGTTTGGGATGGGATGTTATGACTTTGAAAGATGCTTCTGGCTATCAGGTTGATAAGTTGTAATATTTAGCCTAGAATGTCTATTGGACTGGATTTAGAATTACCACAAGACTTTTTTTTTCAGTGTGTCTTTGAGGATGTTTCTAGAGCAACTTAACTGATGAGGAAGACCCAACCTGGATGTGGTGGCACCATCTCCTGAACTGGGTTCCTAGACTAAACCAAAAAGGCAAAGTAAGCGAGCACCAGCATGGAGCTCTGATTCCTGACTATGGGTAGAATGTGATCAGTAGCTCCAGGTTCTTGCCACCCTGATGGACGGCAAGCTCTCAAACTATGAGTCCAAGTGAATTCTTCTGTCCTCATGTTGATTACTTCATGTGTGCATATGTGCGTGTGCATGTACAAGCATACATCTACACATGTGCATTTGGAGGCTAGAGGTTGCTACAGGATGCCCACCTCTATTGTTCTCTGCCTTACCTTCTGAGAAAGGGTCTCTCCTACGCACCGGAACTCATCATGGGACTAGGCTGCGTGGCCAGCGAGCCGTCAGCTTCCACCCGGCTCTGCATCCACTTCCCCCAGCGCTGTTAGCTTTTGCCATGGGTGCTGGAGATGAACACGGGCCCTCATGTTTGCACGGGAAGCACCTCCCCCATCAGACCACCTTTCCAGCCCTGTTAAGCTGTGTTTCTCAGGTATACGTTGTCACAACAATGAGGAAAGTAACCAATACAGAGCATTATCTAAAATTTGTAAAAAGCAAACAAAAAAAACCCCTATGTTACTAATACCATGCTGACATTCTTTTTCAAGGGCAACACAAAGACTTTTTCCAACATGAGGACTCTTTTAAGTACACAGTTCTTTTCTCTCGTGTCAGTTCATTAACTGTTAATAACAAATACAAATCACATGGAACATTTTCTGTTTAGGTTACGTCAGTAGACGACAAAACCAGCCCCGTCTTTGTGGAATTTCATTCCATCTGTACATGTTGATAGAGAACAAATAAGAATCACTGTGGTAAATAATGACCAAACCTGCAGAGGTTATGAACACTAACAGGGGAGGAGAGCAGAGCAAGGGAGCTGGTCTGGGTTGAGCAGGAACATCTCGGTTTTCTCCATGATCTGGGTTGAGTTCAATGCCCTCAACATCAAACCTGCTATTAATAGATGCTATCCCAGTTTCAAACTGGTAATTATGTTAACTAGTGTTTGGGTGAAAATTCTGACTAAAGGTAAAGTCATTTTCTAACTGCACCTGGAAAACAGTCTACAGCAGATATCACCCGAGGATGCCCCACAGTCAGTACAAGAGCACCTGTATTTATTCAACTATCTGGTTCCATGTCATCTGTGAACGCATGAAACCAGTGTTTCTGTGTGTTTTTCACTTGGATAATTCGCAGCCATTGTAGAATATCTGATATTCAAAAAGTGTGACGTAAAATCACCTCTCCTTTCTTCATGTGGTTTCTAGGTAACTTTGTAACCAGCACAGCCATCTCCACCTGGGGTTGAGGATGAGAAGCAAGTCTGAAGATTTTGTGGCACTGATCACTTCAGGCACCAAACACTGCAATAGGATTAGAGTGATGTAGACGGCCGGCATGTGGACACTGAGAATCCAGTCAGATAAATAGTTGGTCTCATTCCTTCAGAGTCATGACCTCATTACTACTCTTCAGCTTCTGTATGGGAGCACCAAAGCACTTGTAGAAGTAAATCCTGTCGGTATCTATGTGTGACTAGATGGAAGGGCCGAAGTGAGATTATTAAAATACCAGACCACCCATTACAATTTCAACTAGGTAACAATTTAGTACACAGACATATTTTTTGCCTTTTTTATTGAACCCATTTAATAAGCTGAACAACAGTTTTAAGCCCTGAACATATTGTAGAAAGCATGCAAAGAAGTTAGTCTTATCGAAATATATAAGGCTGTCTTTAAAATTGGTGCCATGAGGCAGGCAGGGCCACTGAAAGTTTTGAAACTTGCTGGAAGTTACACCATGGCTAAGGGTAGAATTTGGTCTTAGGTCTTGGTGGATTCTGAGCAATTCCTTTATCACCAGAGAAGGACATGTGTGTCATGCAAGTCCACTGGCTCTTTAGACTGGGGCCTTCTTCAGGCCATTATCTAAGCTTAGAGGGTCTCATCTCATCCGAGAGCAGTCTGAGGACGAGACCTGGTACTCTGGCTCCTGCTTTGGGGTGCAAATTTTGATCATCTAATGCCTACTTCTGGGAGGTCATCTAACCAGGGAGGAAAGGTGTATTTCATCTTCCAGTTGTAGTACATTATGAAGGGGAACTCAGGGTAGGTGCTGAAGACAGGACCTGCAGTCAGGAACTGAAGCAGAGGCTATGGAGGAATGCTGTTTACTGATCTGCTTAGTCTTACAGTCCCCCCGGATCACTAACCCATAGGTGGCACGGGCACAGTGAGAGGAGTCCTCCCCTATCAAGAAAATGCTCCACGGGCCAACCTGGAGGAGGCATATTCTCAGCTGAGGTTCCCCTTTCCCAAACGACCGTGGCTTATGTCCAGTTGCTAGAAAACTAACTAGGACATTGTTGTGGCTAGGCTCCTGTCTAGGAGCTGTTACGGCTTGAAGGATGTGCTGAAGGTTGATTGCCTAGAATAATTCACATGTGTGTATGGACAGGCGATCTCTTCAAGCTTTCAAGAAGGCTACAACAGAAGCCATATGTAGGGCTGACCCACTTACAATGGCATCTTCTAGGAGCCTGTCAAAAACGCAGATGAAAAGCTGGGAGTGGAGTCACATAGAGGCTGAGGCAGGAGGATCACAAGGCCAGTCTGGGGTACATAGAAAGACCAAATCTCAAAAACCAAACCAAAAGACTTCAGAGAAATGTGAAGCTCTGTAGTCAAGCGTGCATTGTACATGTATACAAGACCTTTGAAATGGTACCTACCCCCTCAAAGCTAAAAAAGGTGGTGGTGGTGGTGGGGTCTAGCTCACTGGCACTGTATGCTTGGCATGCCCAAGACCCTGAGTGCAACCCCAGCACCAGCCCCACCTAAAACTCATAGACATTTCCTGCATTAGGATTAGAGTGGCTGAGGTATCTGTGAAACAAACCTAGCCTCTGAACTGGAAGCCTAGCAGTCAAAGGAACTCCTCTTAAAACGGCAATGCCACTGGGCGGTGATGGTGCACACATTTAATTGCAGCACTTGAAAGGCAGAGGCAGGTGGATCTCTGTGAATTCGAGGCCAACCTGTTCTACAAGAACTAGTTCCAGGATAGGCTCCAAAGCTACAGAGAAACCCTGTCTCAACCCCCCCCCCCCAAAAAAGGGCAAATCCAGGATCCTCAGAGAAAGAGAACACCATCTGGGGACGGAGTCTCAATTTTTAGTCACAGGTTCCACTACAGAACTTTTGCTCCATCTTCTGGTGGAGACTGTTTCACCCCCACCAGGAGACAACTGAAATGCCCCAAGGAAAATGTCTCAGGACGTGGTTCGTCAAGGTCTGGTGAGATGGTTGTTACCTACAGTACTGTGAGGCCTCATGGTATGGACCTTTAAAGGAGGGGCTCCTGGAGTTGCTGGAGTAAGCCTTCTTCCAACTCTTGAAGAGTCAAAGGTCCTAGGGTACACAGACTCCAAGACCACGAGGTGAAGAGCACACCGAAGAGTTCTTCCTGAGGTCTTCAGAGGAAAGCCACTAATGAAAGATGATGAGCAGATCCCGTGACACTCAGTGATGCTGCACTACGTGTGAAACGCTTTCCCGGGCTACCCCAGTTAACCCTACCTTAGCCAGCCAGCTGACCCTCACAAAGAAATGCGTGGACAAGACCAAAGACAGCTGTCACCAGCGACACTAGGCCTTGAGAAACCCCAGTTCATCTTGTGCTCTTCAATGGTGTGCTTCTCCCTGAGCTGCTGCACAGTCACCCGCTGGAGTCATGCTGGCAGAAGGCCTAAGTGGCACACCCAGCAGGTGAGGCATGATGGTCCGCAGCAGCGTCTGCCATCTCCACTGGTGAGAACAGATGTCCGTGGTAATGACCCGTGGCGCTCACCTGAACGAATGTCTGTTCACTGTAATCAGGGGAGCCAACCTCAGTCACCAGCAACACACCTTCAAGTGACTATAATACACAATAGAAAGACTGGAGCTCGTAGGGCATAGTCCTGTGCCAGCGTTCTTGCTCATTCAGAGAGCAGTTGTGTGCCTTGTGAACTGATCTAAAACCTGACTTCACCTTTAAAATGGGCATGTCAGTGGGGTCACCTCACAGGGTTGTGACCAGTGAATGAATGACACCAAGCCGGCACAGAGGACACACTCCTGCATTTGGCAAAGCAGATAACTGAACAGTAAACACTGATCGAGACAGCAAGGTTTCCAGAGACAGCAAGGGGGCTGCACCTTTAACAGTTCCGTCAACTTCATACGTTTAAACCACTCATTTCCAAAAGTGAACTTCCAGCTTGCTGTGTTGGGTTCGCCTAGAATTCTGCCACTTAAGACTTAGAATTTCAACAGAACAGTGTGGACTGCAGGGGCTGGTGAGATGGCTCGGAGGGCAAACGTGTTTGCTGTGCAAGCCAAGGCGCCTCACCCTCAGATCCCGTAGAAAGGGGGAGGAGAGAACCAACTCATCCGACTTCCACATGCATTCCCTGCCTCATACACGCCTCTACCACTACTAAAGCAAGGATAGGAAAACAAGACATACAAGCAAGCAATGTGCTAAGCTCCTCTGCTAAGCTCTCATTTGTGTGTTTGTGACATGTGTGAATATGTGCACATGTCCATGCCACATGCACTTGAGGCCAGAGGTCACCATCAGGGCCATCCACTATCTACTTTATCTTTTGAGACAGCACTTCCCACTGATCCCAGTGCACATGGGTTGTTTAGAATGCATAAAAAG
Organism: Ondatra zibethicus; assembly: GCA_004026605.1. Classification (NCBI taxonomy): domain Eukaryota; kingdom Metazoa; phylum Chordata; class Mammalia; order Rodentia; family Cricetidae; genus Ondatra; species Ondatra zibethicus. The sequence continues at coordinate 48,774 of PVIU01001556.1, read as the reverse complement.
CTCTGGGGCTGGCTTTAGTGCTAGGGTTAGATACATGTGACCCACACTTGACTTTCTGTGGGTGCGGAGGCTCTGAACTTAGGTCCTCATGCCTGGGCAGCAGGCACTGTACCCAACAAGCCATCTCCCTTCTGCAATGGGTTTCCTGGGACCCCTGTAGCTGTCCCTTCCCCGGAGAGTCAGGTCTTCCAAAACACGAACACACAGCTTTGTCATGATACTTTTTTTTTATTACAATATTCAAAAAACTGGGTATGCAAGTTTAGGGGATCTCAAGACCCCTTCTTCAATCGTAGGAATGTGCCATCTCAAGATCTATAGTCAAACTATAAAGAAGTTCAAATGTAAAGAAAAAATGAAAATGCAATTTCTTCATAAACATTCTGTTACTACCAATCATACTCTTTTGTAAACCCTGAAAAATTTCCCTGTAAAGCAAATAATATATATATAATATACATATATTATATATATATATAGTGTGTATGTATAAAGTATTGGTAGCTCCCCTTCCCGAGAGATCAGCTGTTTTCCTTAATCATCTGTTATTAGTGTCAACAAACGGCTACAGATACATATTACTTTGAGAATTAAATACATAATTGTGAAATTCAAACAAGCCAAAGGGCAAGAAGAAAAAAGCACTATGTGGACGGCACACCCGGGGTACATTACCCGAGTTTCTTTCTTTCTGCTGTCGCTTCTTTTGCAGACCAAAAAAAAAAAAAATCCCTCTTTTATTGCAAGCACAGCCTCAAAGGCACTGGACAGTTCCCTTACCATCACCTCCCCAGGGTTTCCAGTATTGCTATCTGCACATTCTTGGACTCCTGCAGAGCCTGGAGCCAAAATAACAATAATAATAATAATATATATATATATGCAGGCCCTGGACCAGCATGGCTGATGGGAGGCACCAAGCACCCATGGACACAGCTCTCAGAGTGTGTGTACTAAGGTCACATGTTCACTACATACAGACTTTCTGCCCTCCAAATAGGCCCCAGTCTTTTACTGTGTGTGTGAGTGAAGGATTTAAACAGACTGCTTCCAAGTATAAAGGAAAAAAGTGAGCAGCTTTGCTCCCTTTGACCCTCACCACCTAAAGATGGCCAGAAGGTGGTGGCCATGGGCATGGCTGTGAGGACCTGGGTAGCTATGGTCAACTGACGGGGCTACAGAGTGGAGGTGACCCAGGCCGCATGGGTGGAGGTGGCTGGCAGCGCTGGGCTCTGGGAGGCAGAGGTGGCAGCGAGGCCCACAGTGGGCAGGGCACAGAGAAGCCGATGGCTGCCTTCACTGCAGGGCCCGGACGAGGTAGAGTTTCTCGCCATGTTCGCTGGTGAAGATGGGGGCCTTCTTGTAATGCTCCACAAGCTCGTCCATGCTATGGAACCGCCGCTGCCCAATGCAGTAGACACTGTCCACCAGCTGCACCTTGAAGTGCTTGTTCCTCCCTGATGCTTTGAGAGACACAGAGAAGTCACTGGGCTGGGGAGGAAGAAAAAGGGAGTTACCAGCAGGGTAGGCACCTCGGAGACCAGGGTCTGCCTGGAACAAGCACTGTGTTCGCCCGGAGCAGCACAGTCCTCAGACTGACAGGCAGCCCAGGCTTTCCAGTTTGTATTCAAACACTAATGAAATTCTGCTTCCCATGGACTCAGGGATAAATGCTCTGGGCCTCTGACAAGTAGGAACTCATTATAGAGAGAATGACAACTGGGTTAACCTTGAGGCGGAAGAACCCTGAGATTTCCATTTCCCCAAATTAGTTCTGACAAACTGGGAATTATTCACAATGGCTTTCATGCAGGCAGGCAAACCAGAAGCACTTCTTTTGGATTTCTATTAGAATTTAAGCCCCTTTTAACAACAGATACTGTCAAAGCAGTAGTGTGTTTTAAAAAGTTTGCTATGTCCCAGAGATGGCGCCATGGTGGTTCAAGCACAGATTTCAATGAGAAAAGTCTAAATTCTGTGATTTCAGTTCCTTACTGACTTGAGTATATTTTGGGATATACTAGTGTTTTTAGTAAAACTGGCCATCCCAACCATGTGTTAAAAGCCAACTGGAAGGATACTGCATGGAGATATCAAACGATTCAATGTTTACTAATGATCGTATGACTCTTTATACGATACCCGGTAAGGAGGTGAGTACAGAGGTCAGTCCACGATTGCAACTGTGCTTTCTTTTATTTAAAAAAAAAAAAAAAAAGTCCTCACAAGCTCATGAGCCAGGAGACACAACATGAAGGAGAGTGCGTACTTGTGAAAGTTTTATGTAAGTACAGGAATATGAAGTGTGCAAATATCCATGTACATGTGAGTGCACATGTGAGTGTTAGCACACTTGTGGTGGAGCCAAGAAAGGCCTCTAGGGATAGAGAAGCTGAATCTGAGTTACAGGCAGGAAGGGCTTGCTGGCAGTGTGCATGGGACCTATGGTGGAGAAAGGAGGACCTGTCCTGCGGCACTAGAGGGGCAGTGTGGCTCAGGAAGAAGAGACTCACACCACACCCCGGGGCTCCTTTCACTTCCATTTATGGTATTCTTGGACTGTCCTCTGTCCCCTGGTTAGCTAGTACCTAAAAGATGTTCTCAAAAGCTCCAACATCCCTCGAAAGCCTGCTTGCCCAGGCAGGGTCAGGCAGCGTCAGGCTGCCCCTCAGGACTCACCCTGAAGCAGTCAATCCATACCCAAGGCAAGACCTTTGAAGCCTGCTCCTGCTTTGTCCCATCCCTGAGGACTTGCTACTACTACACAGGAGCCAGTAGCTAGCCCTCTTTTCCAGCAGGTCCTCTACGCGAAGTTCATGAAGCCCAATGACTTATTTGATGGGGTGGGCAAGTACTGCAGATAAGGAGTCCATCCTTGCCCTTGGCCATTCCAGGATAGGAGCCTGGGGCAGCACAAACACAGTGGGCAGCAGGCTCACCCACCAGCCACTGCTGCCTGAAGAAAGGAATGACAAATGATCGCAGTTTGAATTTCTGTTATATCTAGCTCCATGATATACCCAGGACTGGATGGCTGGGAGGAGGCCCAGCAAGAATGTGCCTCGGAGCCTCAGGTTTTTACTATCAGGGCCATGCATAAGCCCCTGCGTGGGCAAGACACAGAACCTGACACTTTTGTCAAAGGATCATGGAACTCTGATTCCGTGACAGGTGAGCATGCCAACAAGTCCCATGAACAACATCTGTAACACATTGACCCTTTTATGCTCTAGGAACCTCAGTAATGCTGAAAGTTGCAGTCTGCTTTCCCTTGGAGGATTCTAACTGCCAGGATCACTGTTCCTGCCTTCTCACGCCAGCATCAAATAGCTGCTTGGAGATAATGATATGACCGCCCAACTGTGGACCTGAGAACTAAGGTAGTTACAGATGGATACTAGTTAGAAGCAGGTCAACCGGCCCAATCAACACCATCTACAACAGCTATTATGCTCCCAGATCCCCAAGAATACTACAAACTGCTGTTTGTTTCCTTCCGGGATATTCAAATTGCCAGCACCACTGTTAGTGCCTTCCGATGTCTGTATTTAACAGGGGTGATTGAATATGACCAGTGATATCCCAACCACTGACCTGATAACCCAGAGAGCTACAGATGATACAATCTAGCCTCAGTATTCTCTGGGGCCCACTTGGAAAGTGAACAACAGGCACACACTGCCTGATCAACAACCCCAGGCACGGGCACTAAGGTCACCAGGCAGTTATCAGACAGTTGCACACAAGGATACAACTGGGGAGCTGTTCAACCTTCTCCCAATGGCTCCAGGTTCTCTTTAGGGGGTTATGTTTTAGTTCCAGGCTCCTCACTATTAATATTCTGCAAGTAGACCCATTCTGAGCTAAGATGGGGGTGCCCTCCCTGCATCAGCTTGCCCAGAGCTGAACTGTGCTATGCGGATGTTTCTTGAGTCAACCATGCCAAAGGAGCCTTGTTTTCTGGGGTGGTAAACTGGGGATGACTGGAATAGGCATATGATACGCCTGGTGTTTGCTAATTAACAGGACTTTCCAAACAGGGAAATTTGCTTTTAATCTGAGATCCTTAGTTTGACGCCATGACATGTGTGGGCTTGTTACGGTACAGCAGTAAAATGGTGTGGTGGGGAAGGCGGGTTTTTAATTTCATGGGCTTCTTGAGCGGAAACCATGAAGTCAAGGACATATGATCAACTCATGCTAAACAGGAGTACCGGGGAGTCTGGAGTGTTCTTAATTCAAATTGAGGAGACATTCCTCAGGCAATCTGAAAATGAGCTACACCAGGAGACATCCCTTCGTGTTACAGGTTCCGACTGCCTCTCAAAACATTGAAGAGCAGAAGTATTTTAGATTTTCTTCATCCTTTTTTTTTTTTTTTTTTGGCTTGGTTCTGCCCTGGGTGAGTTTCTGCTTCTGGAGCAGACTTGAGAACCTTCCTTCATAAAGTCCCCAGATGATGATCCTGCTGCTGGTGTGGGGACCACTAAGCCCTGCCATCTCCCGGCTGTACATATGTTGGTATTCCCTCCATCCCAAAGAAAGGGCAGCCTATTGGTTTCTCATCAAACCCTCCATCCCCAGCTCTTTTCATCTGGGAAATGGATACATTTTTTCTTTCTACATTAGAGAAAACATCTTTTCTCTAAAGAAGAGGTTCATGGATTCCCCAAATGAAAAGCTTATGTGAGAGGTAAATATCCTACTGGTTAATATCCTCACTGTTCTCCACGGTCCCTGGTTGCCCGATGCAGCCCATTTTTAAGTCAAAACTGACAGAAGTGTTTTTAACCGATGACAGCGGCACGGATTATCTTCTCCAATCCCCAAGCCTCTCTTTACTCCACAGGTCAAAAGGCAACCCACAGGCAACACCAAGCATGCATTTCATTCATGTGAAAGACCCTTATTTTAATAAGGAAAACCAATCCTCAACTAGAGAACAGTTAGCATGTCCTACTCACCTAAAACTTAGGAACCACCAGAGCTTTTAGGGTCATCTTCGAACAGGATGAGCGCATGTTCACCCTGCTCTGTGTCTCCCTCACCCCCAGTAGATTTCCCCAGTCCACTCTCTAGACTTTAAGAATATTGTCCTTCTTTATCTGTCCATACCATTTCCAACTAAAGGACACATTTTGTTTGTTTGAGGTAGGCTTTGCTCTGTAGCTCAGGCTGATCTAGAACCTACCTACCATTGTAGCCCAGGCTGGCCTGACACACTTGGTGATCTTCCTACCTTAGCCTTCTGAGTGCTGGGACCACAGTAGTGAGTCACTATGCCCAGTTTAAATGACAGTAAGTTATTATTTTACCAGAAAACAAACACTGTTCAAGCGGCTTCACACAAGCCTACATCCAATGAGGTAGTGCTTCTCAAGTCCCAGCATCCGAAGCACTCGGGGAGGGGTCCGGTACTCTGCATTTCTAGCAAGTGTTGACAGTTGGCTGACAGAGATGCTGCTTGTCTGAGAAGCGCTACCATGGTGCTCTGAGGAATTCTACCAGGGCATTCTCATCTGCTGAAGCTCCTGCAGTGGCTCCTGCTCATCACACAATTAATGAGAACTTTAAAAAGCGAAGCAGCACGCGGCAAGGAAGGCATGCATGGGACTCCACTGTGGTTCCCACACACTCAATCGGGCGTGAACGGCAGACTCCGCGGCACTGAAAACGCCACCTTCTTAACCTGCCACTCCTGTCGCGACTTCCAGGCTTTGTTAAGGGGCAGGGACTTGAGAAACATCTCCCAAGTGAAGGACTCTAAAGAGAAACTTAACAAAAATGGCAAAAGCCACTCTGAGCAGATGCGTGCCAAAGCTAAGCCAGGGAGGTGGCTTGCGGCTGTGGATAGGTGCCAGCTATGCAAGCATGAGCACCCAAGTTTGGATCCCCAGAACCCCCAAGGGGGACAAAAAGCCCGACATGGCGGTGCACATGGAGCCCTAGAGCTTGGGAGATGGAGCTGAACAGACGAGCCCCAGGTTCAGTGAGAGACTCTGTTTCAACAGATTGGGTCAAAGTACTTGAGAAAGACATCCACTGTTAACAGGTTATATGCATCCACGGGAATAGGTAGACACGCTACACACATACAAGTATAGCAAAGGCTAAAGGTCAAAACCACCCTATATTCATTAGACTGTTTTTTGTTTGTTTGTTTTTAAAGCAATAAATGTTGCCAAAGATGGAGAATCAGAGCTCCTGTGCACTGTTGGTAGAGATGGAAAATAGTGCAATCACTGTAGAAAACATGTAGGTCTTCAAAAAAATTAATAGGTTTACTATTTGATTCAGCAAACCTACCAAAGGGTATACACAAGAGAAATCAAAGTAGAAATACTTATATACCCACAATCACAGCAGCATTAATAAAAAATAAGCAACCTGGAAACATTTCAAAACTCATCACCAGATGAGTGGATATGTAATATTCAGTACTAAAGAAGGACAATTTCTAAAGCATTGCTACAACACTGATGAACTCTGAGGACATTAGAAGTGAAATAAACCAGGCACGGGCAGATACAATTCCATTTATAAGAGGACCTTAAGTATAAAAAAAAAATTCAGAGAGAGTGGGAAGGGAACCCCAGGAAAGAGGGCAGCCAGGGAGTGAGCGTTCAATGGGGACAGAGTTTCAGTGTGGGACAGCAATGAAGCTGCAGAAAGACGTGGAAAGTACTACCAACCGAACGGTGCACCAACAAACTGTCGGAACAGCCAGTTTGGTCCTGAAGACGTTTTACCACAAAAAGTAAAGATGAAGCGATGATCTGCACAAGATCTGTGAAACTCTGATGGGACTCCAGGAAACGGAAGCATCGCCATGGGTGGGGAGGATGCTCCCTTCCTACCACAGAAGCCACCAGGGGTGGCCAGGAAAAACAAGGGAAGCTGTGGCGGGGGGGGGGGGGTGGGGGGGGAGGCACAGTCCTACTGTGGTGCCTCCTGGAGAGCAAACAGAGCTTCAGCCTTAGGCCACCTGAGCCACCTGGTGACCATTTCAGTTTTCCTTAGGGACCAGGTGAGAACTAAGAGATGATCAGGAATCTCTGGACTTCATAGCTCATTCTAGGAATCACATCTTTGTCCACTTTTCAAAAATACTAGGGACACTGTGGTTGCTGGTGCCACTGTGCACCAGGTGACATCTGTGACACACTGTGGTGGAATGTAGGCCGAAGGGCAAGTCATGAAAGGTTATGAAGCTAACTGTTTCTAGTTTCAACTCTGCTGTAATCTTTTCTTCATTGGGGATGCTAAGTCTGTAAAAAGGTAACGGACAGCAAAAGTGTAAAACACGAGGGAGGCTCCACAGCTTCAGGATGGCTCCTGCTGGCAGGGAGGCCTGGGCCAAGCGTTCAGTGGCTGTTTTACCAAGCTCTGTGATGGTTTTATCTGCAAGTTCCTTACAACAAAGTTATTTTATAACTAAACATTAACATTTCCCGTGGAATTTCCTTGGGAAATGGCAAAGAACTCTTGAAAGGATACTAGTGTGAGTCTCACCCGTGACTCGGGACCCTCTGCATCTATATCCCATTCTTCACAGCAGAAAGCTGGGCAGAGAGACAAGCATGAACCTGCTGATCCACAGACCCACTCGCCCTCAGTCTGCATGGCCCTGCATGTGTTCTGTTAAAGACAAACATGATCCAAGCCATGCTGTTTCTACCATTTCCTCTCCAGACTGCTTTATGTGGTATGCTTGTGGGATTGCCGGGAGGCAAGCTAAACTCTTACAACTGCTCCAAGGGGCAAAGGAAGGTCTCCTTCTCCATCTCCAAGGCAGATACACACACACTCAGTGTCTTCTGAGCAACAAAAAGGCAACCCCAGGAGTTCCCCATTAGTACAGTTCTCGCCAAATGGGCATTTCAGAGATTCGTGATAAAGGGGTATTTGGACCTGGGATTTTAAGTTTCCTTTTTCAGTTTACTTTTCTATATTTTGGGTGAAAACCATTTCTACCAAGTACTACCAATTTTGCACGAACTCTACATATATCTTTATATGAAAAGGAGCTCCTGATCTAAGGGATTTTAATGAGAACATTTCTGAACACTCTTAAGGCTGAATTGCTGATTTGGCATCCTTTCTTATTCTGAAAAGCTGTGTTAGCTGACAGTAGAGACCTCTTCTCCCCTCACGATGCTGTCAGATTTGAAGAGCCAGCATTTGGGCCCTGTAGCTGTAGCAACAATGGTACTTCAGAGGCCACGGGCATGACTCAAGTCAGTCAGCAGTCGGTCATAACCCCACATGAGAACAAAATACAGGCTGAACTGGGCAGCCCCACAGCCTGCTCTGGGCTGGGCTCAGAGCAGAATCTTCTGAACTGGACATAATCAATTCACCCTGAGACGTCTAAAAGTTCTTAGGCTTCAGTGCCAAGCCAGGCAGACACAGTTAAGTGTCCCTGACGTATCCCTGTGCTAACCCTCACTGAAAGGGGAATGCAGGGGGATAGAAGATGCACCTGGCTCAAGCCTGCAAGCCAGCCAAGACTTTTCAGAAGTAAAGCTGGCCCGGATGAGAATGGAAAGATGTTTCTTGGCCAGGAAGGTGGGCATGTTTAGCTGCAGGGGAAGGGGTGGTGTTTTAGTTTGTACTGAGGTCTCGGCAGGCAAAGCCAAGACGGAGGAACTGATGGAGGTGAGAGTACGCGATACAAAGAAGCCAAAAACATTGCTGGGGCAACGAAGGGGCCACTTGCGAGATGATGATGAAGAGCAAAGGATGTTTGTTCTACCACCCCGGTCCAGACAACTATTGGCTCAGAAGACTCAACTCAGACATATTGTGATTGCCGAGTGCTGGAGGTTGTTCTCTATTTGCTCCATTCCTTTAGTTCTATATTTCACTCCGAAAGGTCAACAGGGATTCTGCACTGTAGGTCTAGCACCCTTTGCTCAAAACATTGGCACCGGAAACTTGGGGTTTGGAGTGTGTGCACGGACACGTTGAGCCAGCTTTGCTAAGAGTTTGCCTCTCATACTTAGGTCTTTTCACAGGTCCCAGACCATGGTGTGCTGTCTGCTTTAAAGCGAATACAGAAGGAAGGCCAAAGGCCGGTGAAGTGGCGTCCGCCTCCAAAGCTCTGGCTCACTTGAGAACGGGAAAGCAGTCAGGCTATAAGCAATGGATCTTAGGAAAAGAACCCATTCTAAACACGTGTATAGTTTAAGCTTCCATGGTAAGGTCCTACTGCTGAAGACAGCGTTTACACGTTACACTGAACAGAGAAGCTGAGCGGGTACCTGACTGGAGGCTTTATGCCTACTGAGTGTTCCTGGTACTGGAAAGTACTTGGCACATTACAGGAGGAGAAAGGTAATCATCAATCCAGCTATAAACCCTGCCATCTGCAATGATGACCTGCCCGAGAAATATGCTCATATAAATAGTGGCTCCAATACTGCAGGAGTAACCAACCATTCTACGGTTGGATCTGAGGTCCATTTCATCAGATGGAATTCATGCATGCTTTACATGTTGAAGAACTTGTGACTGGATACGGCATGAGCTCAGGGGAAACCCAAATATTATTGTCTTGTTACACTGAAGTGGTTCTTAACCCGTGGGTCACGACCCCTTTGGCAACTCTCTAGCTCCAAAAATGTTATCGTTCTTAAAAGAAACAAAATTACAGTTATGAAGTAGCAATGAAAACAGTTTTATGGTCAGGGGTCACCACAACATGAGGAACTGTATTAAAAGGTCACAGCATTAGGAAGGTTGAGAATCACTGTGCTGAAGGAGCACAGCAATAAAATAACTCCTGATGACATACTGCTATACCCACAGATCATCAAGAAAAGCTTCCTCCTTCAGTGGGTAGTAATTCATACAGAGACCTACAACTGGACGATGTATGGAGAGTGATTTTGGAACACTCAGTCCTTTGTGAACCTCCTCCCCTCAGGGCTCAGGGAGCTATGCAGAAGAGAAGGTGGGAAGACTGTAAGAACTGGAGCAGATGGGAACTCTAAGGAAACAGCGTCTTCCAGACACAGCAGGACTGAGGCCCATATGAACTCTCAGGCTGTGGCAGCACGAACAAGCCAGATGGGGCCCTGTCACCGAGAGGAGAAAGTGGACACAGGGTCCCACCCTTGACTAAGAAGCTATCTGTAACTGACATCCAAAAAAAAAAAAGTTTTCTCCCATGGAGTCTCACTGGATGTATTAACCACACTAAAGGGTAAACTTCATGCCCAGCAGGAGATGGTCAACACCGACAAATAAAAAAAAAAACAACAAAAAAAAAGAATTAAATGATATTTTTCTAAGCTTTCTGTCTCATATTGTTGGAGTACTTTTGATCTTTTGCATGTATATTATGGTTTCTGATTTATATGTGTGGTGTCTTCTTTTTAAAAAATTGTTGATCTTGTTTGTTTGCTTGTTTTCTAGAGAGAGAGAAAAAGAGAGAGAGAGAGAGAACATGGAGTTAGGAGAGTGGGTAGATCTGGGGAAGGGGAAAGCATGATTAGAATATATTGGACTAAAAAATATTTTTTAATAGGTCAAAGTGAGAAAAATTTTCATTTGGTACCATGCATAAACCATGACAGAAGTGACTTTTCTTCCCCCACCCCAAACAAAAGTGTGATGCCTAGTTTTAGGTCAATTTGACATAATCTAGAGCCATTTTGGAAGAAGGAGCGCCAACTGAAAATATGTCCCCACCAGACTGACCTGTGGGCAAGCCTGTGCTGCATTTTCTTACTTGATAACTGATGTGGGAGGAGATAGCTCACTGCCAGCAATGCCACCCACCCCTGGGCTGGTGGTCCTGAGTGCTATATAGCAGGCTGTGCAAGCCATGGAGAGAAAGCCAGTAAGCAGCACCCTTCCATAGCCTCTACTTCAGTTTTCAAGTTTCAGACAACAACTTTCAATAATGGACTATGATGTGGAAGTATAAGCTAAGGAAGCCGTTTTCTCTTTAAGTTGCTTCTGGTCATGGTGTTTATCATAGCCCTAGAGACTCTAAGACAGGGAGAGATGGATATAGATGCTGCTCAGGGACAGCCTGCTTGTCCTAACACCAAGTCAGTAGGAGCGAAGCTAGGAGCTGAGCAGTGAACATCCTAGAGGAACTCACTTGTCTGCTCCTGTCTTCCAAACTGACTCAGAAACAGCTTACACTTTGATAATGAGATCTTCTGAATTCTCCAACTCCCAACACAAGGCAAATACTGCTACTTTATCTTTAAAACTGAGAGGAGTTTTTAAAAAAAGGTTATAGAACATTTCAAGACATGAATTCCCCCTAACAGAAGCTAAGGGTTCTGCAGAAAATTAAGCTCTCAGACAATGTTTTCATTTCTACCATTCTTAGGATATCGTATTATCCAGATGTGGTGTTTATAACTGTTGTAAGATATATACCATCCACAACTTATGATAAGGGCTCAGGATGCAGCTGAGAATTAGAACCTTTACCAAGCATGTACAGGAGAGACCCTGCATCTATCTCCAGCACAGTCAACCAAAATGAATGTAACAAGTATTAGTGGACAGGTAGCATCAATGACATCGATATGTTAAACTGAAAGTTCTTGGGCGCCAGATGTCCCAGATCAGGAATGCTGAGGGGGCGGGAGGGCAGTAATCTCTACATTCACAGCTCCTGAGGGGATTTGGATCTAAACTGCATTATAAGAATCCCCATCTAGACAGACAGGTCAAGGAAATTGTCGCAAGACATGTTTCCATAAGAAATCAATGCTTAAAATGTTGCAATTCATTATTCTTAAACTGTGGCTAGAGATCTTTCTAGAAGAAATAAAATGGTCTTGGGCTGGAGAGATGACAAAGCGGTTAAGAGAACTGTTGATCTTTAAGAAGACAGCAAGTTCCATTCCCCAGCCCCCACAGGGGTTATAACCCTCTGTAACTCCAGTTCTAGGGTATCAAACGCCCTCTTCTGGTCTCCAAAGGCACCTCACACATGTGGTGCACAGACAGACACACACACACACAGGTAAAAAACATCCATATGCACAAAATAACTTAAACTATGTAATAATTTGAAAATAAAGAACTCATTAATTTTTATTTCCTAATCAAGTAATATTAGTAAGCTTTAAAAGGGAAAATGAAATACCCCCTGAACTTTTCACATGGTCAATAATATATTAAATCTTTTTTTATCAAGGGAGTTTTTCCTTTACCCGAAACAAATATGAAGCATGAAACATTAGTACCTAATTATTATCATGGCATATAATGCACTAGAGGGGAATTATTAGCTCTCTGGGGATCAAAAGACAACAAAGGGAACACCCCCTACACTACTCTGGCTGATGCTGTCCTGTATCAACCCAGCAGCCACTCTGTCTTTCCAGAATGTCTCCCTACTTTACACCCAATGTCTTCTGAGTCCCTTTTACAAGGACAAGGGATCTAGTAACCGAGAAAGAAAAACAAAAACAAACAAACAAAAAACCTGACAGCTTGTACTGCTTGCCAGAAATCAAATGATTACACCCTTGTAAGCATCCCCATAGAATCCACGTAGGCAAACACATAAGGATTTGATGCCCATACAGGGCGGCCAGGGCTTCTGTAGATTTTCTGCATCCACAGGTTAGTTCACAAGTAGAGGGTGACAAGTAACAATAACCCCTTCGCTTTCAAGAAGAACTGATCATCACAGATAGGAAAAGAGAACAAAGGAGGAAAAGATGTCAGAAGAGAAAGGATGATGGGTACCACAGCCGGGGATGGGACAATCAAACAGGTCTGCTTGGTTGTTCGTTCCTCAAGTCTAGCACACTTCCTCCATCCTGGAGGCAAAGATAAAGCAATGTTCATTTTACTTGCAATATACCCACTGTCCTCAAAAGTGGACTTCCACGTACCCAGATATGGGTAGATTTTAATTCGTCAAAGGAGAAAAACAGTAGGCACTTATTAGTACAGAACATCATCCAGAGCCTTGCTTACCTTGTAATCACCTAAGACAGATTTTAATTGACACCTGTCAGTAAGACGGGTTCCCCAGAGCTACTTGTTCTCACTCAGGAGTCGGGCTTCCCAGAATCACTTCCATAATGGAGGCTCCAGGCCCAAACGCATCTGCCTTAGTCTTGTGGTAGAGTCAACCTCCCAGCCCCGTGACAATGCAATTAGATGGTGAATTAATGTTCTGTGTGACCAGAGCTTGACTGTGAGAACAGGCTCTGACCTGAAAAATCCCAAGAGAACAGAAAAAATGAGACAGAACACAGGAGAGGCAGAGGGGCAAAAAGACAAGGGAGTCACCCGTGTGTCCACTAGGAGAGGCCCTCCACCAACACTGAACGGAGCTGCAAACAGACAAGACAGGAAATCTGAACGTGGCCCATTTTTTTCATCCATGGATAAACACAGCACAACTTGGGAGCCCCATGTAACAGGTTCTTGGCATGGACCCACAGTTTAACAGCCCCAAGATCTTTGGGAAAGAGGCCATGAACAGTTGCAGGCTGCAGGCCAATCAGCGTCTCTGGAGATGATACACATTCCAAAAAGGCCTTCTTTGCCCTCATACACCGCTGGCAACAAAAGCCTGTCTGACCTCAGCTTCTTAAGATAGGCAAGATAAAAGATGTCCGTAAAAGGGAGTTAAAAAAATTGTAAATAATAAATGCCTCCATCGGTAGGAAGCAGGCTGCTGATGCGGACACAGAAAATTAACAGGTCTTTTTGGATTAGAAACCCTAGGGGGCATGTTCATCTGTCAATAAATGATGCCAGTATGTGGTTCTTGCCCCCTTCTCTCCCAAGAAGCCACTTCAAATACAAGCGCCTGACTCTCAAGCACTTAAACAGGGCATTCTGCACACTAATTGGATTTTCAGAGCCTTCCCTGTTCCTACTCTGCAGTGGGAGAGATATCGCTGTCCTCAATTCTTCACAGGCCCGGAATGTGATCTAAAGACAGCCATGCACGGAGCTTCCAAGGCATGAGGACAAAGCCATGTGAAGTCCTGCCAGCAACAATGAACCCTGGGCTTGATCAGGACATCTCGGGATTCAGATTTCAGACGCAGTCAGCATTCCGAGTACTGCCTGAGAACATCTGAGGCGAAGGCCAGCCCTGAAGAGCGCTGACACATAAAGGGACTCAGTTTCTGCAAGTCTGATGCCCCTTCTGCTACGAAGAACAAACTCCAGAAGCCCCTCTCCACGAGGGGCTGTGACCGCATCTCTCAAATCAGTCCTGCGGGGCATGAGGGCACACTGCTCAACGGGCTGGCAGAGCGGAACACACGCAACCTGCTCTTATAGCGTACACTTAAAACACGAAATCAAAGCCTCGGAGAACCAGTTTACACTTGAATACCCAGGACTAAATTCTTGCTTGTAGGTTTTTAGAAGAGTCACTGGGAAGATATCTACAAAATGGGTTATTCCCAGGAGGCACACACAGAAAAGCTGCCTGTGGTCAAACTGTCTGCTTCTTTCAGAAAGTCCCGATGAGCCACAACCCCAACAACCAGCCACCTGTTGGGGGAGGACAGGCTGTGCCAGACAGGTGGCCTTATTCCCCATTTACTCATCTCCCTCAAGCACTCCAGGTTTCTGTTCAGTCCTGTTTGTCAGTACTTTCAGAGCTTTTCATTGGCGCTGCGTGCAGCCAAGACAACCTTGGGGATTATGTGGTTTACAAATAACAACAAACCAGCATTAAAAGGCTGCATCAGAAGCCGGGCACCTGCTATCCGAGAACCTGCTGATTGCTCAGATGTAGATGGCACCAAGCGAGTCAGCACAGGGGTCTCCTACACAGGGAGGGACCAGGAAGGAAAAGGAAACCTGCATCTTTAAACTGTTAAAGGGGGAGCCTTACTACAGGGCCGAAATCACCCATGGGAGCTGAAAGGCACCCTCCCACATCTCCCCACATCCAGGAAAAAGAATGGCAGCAAGGATCTCAGTCTAGCGTTTCCCAGATTTAGTTAAGATGGGAGCAGCGGACCCTGTGCCAACACAGTATTTATCTAGATTAATATGTGCCCTCAAATACCATTTTGCTATTTCAAGTATAGCCAGTGAACATGACAAGAGAATGGCACACCAGTCACATCGCCCACATGGGTGGTTTTTTGAGGGAGGTTCCAAGAACTCTAGCAGCTACCTGAAGCCATGGCAGATCAGAACCCTAAAAATAAGTTTTTTTGTTATGTCCATGACTAAGTGTGACCTGTTAAGACCTGATGAGATATTTAACAATGCTGAATCAGGAAAATGAACTGAAAGGAAAACCGTGAGATTGAACATCCTCACACCAGGGCTGGAGCGAGTCCCTGAACTCACTCGCAGGTGAGAGAACTGTACACTTAGCTTTCTCCTGGCAGTGCGGCCCCAGCAGAGGGGCAGTCGGGCACTTACCGAGGACTCGCTGTCCCTAATGAGAAAGTCGCCCTCGACGCCCCGCTCATTGAGCACGCACTCGGCCTGGTGCCGCGTCACGTTGCCATAGTACCACTCACGACCAGCGAATCGTCCGCTGGCTGAGGGCCCGGTGTAGCTGATCTGCGGGGTGTGCGTGGGGTGCAGGGCAGGCCCGTCACTGAGGACCACCACGTAGTTCTTGGGAACCAGGCCCACCTGGCCCCGGGCATTTTTGCATTTCCACCACTCAGGGTCGTTTTCAGGCTTCTCAATCACCTCCATGGTCTCCCCCTTCTCGAAGCTAAGCTCCTCCTCAGTGACCGAGCTGAAGGGGTACAGCGTCTGCACCACATGCAGCACCCGTGCGCCTTGCCCATTGCTCATGGCGGCGCCCCGACGAAGGCTCAGGAAGCTGGGGGCCTCGGCTGCTGCCTCATCTGCCTCCTCCAGCACATAGTTGGAGGGGAACCAGCCGATTTGCCCATTGAAGCTGCCGCGCCACCAGCCATCGCTGCATTTCTCCATAACTGTGACACGGGAGCCCTTTACCAGGGACAGCTCATCCTCCCTTTCAGCTACGTAGGCGAACTTGACGAAGGCAGGGATATTGAGGTCGTAGATGCGGTCGGCGCTGCTGCCATTGGCTGGGTACTCCGCATCAGTGCTCGGCGTTGGGGATGCATCTCGAGCGCTTGGCTTCCTACGTGTCTTTCCGAGGCCTGTGAAGACAGGGCAGAGGGCTCAGTTGGCACTGGGCACATGCTGTACACCTATGAAGGCGTGGAAGTTTGTTTTTACCAGGAAAGCACAAAGATCGGTTACAAATGGCAGTGACCAGCTTGGGGGGGGGATGGCACAGCTGTGTGGTACAGATAGGAAGTGACTAAAAGCGGATACTTACCCATTAACAAATGCCAGTGGATCTATGACACAAAGATAACAAGGACAGAGAAAAAAATCCTTCTGGAAGGATGGTCAGCTTTAGAGAACCCCTGGGGCTCAGCATTGAAGGTGCCTGCAATTTTATACGGGGTAAGAAGTTGGACTAAATGAATGTAAAGACCTATCGGCTGGTACCCTGTCCTGCATCCACTTACCTCCCTCCAGAACAGTTTGTTCCTTGTTGCTCCCCTAAATGTGCTACCCTCCTATGCCCTGCCTGCAGACTGGCCCTTCTACCTTCTGTCTCCACTTGTAACTCATCTCTGCTCACAAAACTCGGGATTCATTTTCCTGTCAGTGAATCAGTACCAGATCCACTGACATACTAAGTCCAAGGCAGGCCTCTGAAGACTGTGATGGGAAACCTGCAAGTGGATTCTTGGGTCAACGAAATGGGCCGCAGAAAGCCATCGGATGGAGTGGGTTTAAGGGGATCGGAAAATCTTCAGCGAGTATCATGGTTTGCCTGTGCATACCTCTGTCAGCCACATGTGAGCAAACACTGCCCTGTGATGTGAAACACACTTCTTTCCATACGTAGGAGGGTGATTTTGAAGTCCTGACCTAAGCATGCTTCTGACCCAGTTAAAACGTAGAACTCCAGACAATTCTAGGGGAGGAAAGAACATTGGCTAAGAGCAGGGGATGCACTGCATGGGGCAAGACGCCTCAGCTTTTCAGGGGATCCTCTCCCACCAGCTCCTGTTAGGAGCATTCTGTGAAGTCCCTTGCGGACTCCCCTTCCCTTCTCCCCAGAGACACCGAGTGACCTCCGGGGTAGTTTAGTTCTCTCATCTTTAACCTGGACTAAGCAGGCTAGTTAGTCTTCAGGGTTGCTTTGCCCAGGGTGCGGGCCCAAACGAAGGGGCTGTGCTGCCTTCATCCTTCATCCTTCAGTTGGGCCACTGGCTCCAGTTGCAAGCCAGGAGCATTTGAGGCGATGCAAACTGGTCTGAGTGAATACACAACCCAGGTAAGGCTATGACAACTGTTCTGCTGCTTTGTTCTGGACCACAGCATCTGATTCAAATACACGGGGACGTAAGAGCAAGTCAGAAAATTTAGGTCAAAATTTAGGTTTCCATTCTACTTAAGAGTCATCTTGGTCTCCAACCCCAGGTTCAGTTCAATCCTCACCTGGTTTTCCCTACGTGTGTCATTCTCCACATATAAGACACACTGAGTTAAGGCCTACCTACTCTTAGCACGCTTGTTTTAATTGCTATTTTAAAGACGCCATCTCCACATAATCCCAGTTTTGAGGTTCTAGTGTGTGGGGGTATCAGGATTTCAACATATGGATTTAGGACACAATTTAGTCCGACAAGGGCATCTAAGTTCAGATGATGCATATAGAAGTATTCCAGAATCAGGGTATTCTTAACTGAGCAAGGGTTTTGGATGTCTTTGATCAGAATAGCACTTTGTCACAAGAAGTCCAAAGTCCTCTTCAAAGACTCTTGGCTACAATCCCAGTGACGCCAGAAGGCCAGGGGTGTGCAAGTCTTCTGCGAGTCAGGCCTCCAACACCAGGAACTCTCATGGTAGCTGCAGGGACAGAGCAATCCAAGAGGCAGCTATACAAACTGTGTGTGTATTGTGGTGGTGGGTGTGTCAATATCCTGGCCATGGATATTATCCAAGTGCTCACAATTCTCCCCAAGCAAGTGGGGAAAAACAAGATCGGGAGAGATAGGGGAACTGGATGGCTATTCCCAGACAGTGAAGTGGTATAGATCAGTGCACCCAATCAAAGCATATTTAATTCATAATAGACCAGATGCCCAGCTCCGTCAGAGCAAACTGGGGTGTCAAGTAGATTTCCATCTACTAGCCTGAAACTAGAGGTTAATGGGCCCTTTTACAGTAGATGATGAAAACAATTCTTGAGTTTCCAGTTAGAAGTAGGCAGAGCCCAGAGATTTTAAGATAGCAGAAGTAGCATGGGTGAGGAATATGGGTAGAACACCAAGTGCAGACAGGCTGGGACAGGCTGGGGAGATGGTGGGTGGGCAGAGCGTGCATGGGAAAGTCACGTGGGGTGCTGAGAAACGGGCCCATCTACCCACTTTCCTCCACTTTTCTCCTTGCCCTGGACTTGCCCAATGGTACAGCTACTGTCATCTAACACAAGAAACCCTGAATGTTGGGACAAAATAATCTGTTGTGCCCCCGCCCCCACCCCGCTTACTGCTGAGGACCTCAGAGAACAGTGGTGGCCTAGGGTTGGGAGTAGCAGGGAGCTGGGCACCCACAACAAGGTGGTGGTGCCACCTGTGTGAGGACCACGATAGAAACTGTTAGCCCAGGTTCAGGCTAGCCTGTGTAATAACTCCCAGCCCGCTCTTCCGGCTTCGACTGCCCGGAAGCTGGGACAAGGCGCATGAAGAAGGAAAAGGCTGGCTGCCCCACGCCCTTGCTCTGCGTGCACACTTTCCCAGCGTGCCTTCCCGCTTCGTCGCTTCTCACATGAAACCCCCACCTCGGATTTCTTTTAGTTGTAACACAAACATAACTTCAACTCTAATATGTGTTCACTACTTCAACAAAGTACTATGCCTCTTCTCCTAGAATCTGACACATTTTCGCAATGAGAGAGGCAAGCCCATTTCTCAAGGACCCAAGTCATATTTATTGGTTAGAAATAGCAAACCCACAAAAACAGGGCAAACCAGAACCCCAGCACACCAGGGTATCTGCTCACCCCATCTATACCACATGTAGGGATTTTCTAGTGCTGTCTCCAGAATCCTTCTCCCTGGGATCCCAACAACCAATTCCCAATGAAAGCATCAACAGTGGGGTCCCTCCTGATGTCTTCAGTACATCCCATCAAGAATCTAGTACCTGCCACCTTATACTGACCCGGCATGGTGTACGCCGCACATCTGTACCAAACCCTGCATGAGAGTTCAACAACCCATTCCCTTTCCAATTCTCACGTTACTCCTAAAACCGTCCCTCGGAGAACTGACCCGAGGCTGTGAGCTGTGCAGTTGGGTGTGCTGACGCAGCTTGCTTTGCATACATCATATGGATGAGACTCTCTAGAATGAGCCCATTAGAAACTCTCCAACTGTTAGCAAGCTATGTTTTGGGTCAGGTAAAGGATCGTGTTTGTGCAAAGCAATGGCTTTACCCACAGCCTGTTCAATAATGCATGAACTGGAACACACTGGCATGGGAAGGAAATAGAACAAAGGAGGAAGAGAAAATACCAGCGAAAAATCCCCAAACAAAACACTTGCAAGACGCTGTTTTCTAAGTCTTAGGAGTGAGATTTTAACATCTACACTGAATATCTGTGCTCAGAGAAAACTCTCAAACTTCTGAAATCTATTGCTCTAGGAGTATGGTATTGGGCTGAGAGTAGAACACTTACATACCATTTCCAGGGTCCTGTGCTTACTGCTTCCAGCAGGAAAATAAAGCTGCGGCGTTTACAATGAAGAAACCTTAGAGGTTCACCTGTACAATAACCTGCTAGTACATAGTACCACAGGCTACACCAATTCATCTCCTGCAGTACTGGAAGCTGGAAGTCTAAAATCACAGAGCCCACAGACTGGGTGAGGTCCCACCTCCGGTTTCACAGTAGTCAGAGTGGGGCCTCCTGGCTATGTCCTCACTGGTGGGCAGGAGGAAACAGGTTTCCCTAAGGCCTTTTAAAAAGGACACTGAGCAGCCATTTTTAACTCCTCTCAAAGGTCTTATAAACCTCCCAAGAGGAGGGAGAGGATGGGGTGAGGTTTCAACGCTGCAACTGAGGTAGAACACAGATGCTTGGGCCTCAGCAGCCTGGCCAATGTTTTTCAGCTCCTGCCGTGGGCAGTAAGCCTTGAGTCTTGTTGCCTACTGCCAAGGAGACTGAGAAGCAAGTGCCTAAGTCACTGACATTTCCTCCCTATAGTACCTAAGCAGCGATGATGCTGTTTCCTCTCCACAGGGCCCTAGGCAGAAAGGCAAACAACAATACGCTCAGCAGCTGACGTGGGTTTCAGTCCCTCAGAAGGGCTGACTGGACCAGCTGGGTTGTCCCAGGCCAGGCAGCAGCCCTCCCTGGTACAGAGCTGCCCAAGGTGGGTAAGGTGTGCCAGCTATAGAAGGTAACCAAGCTCCCAATGAAGCCACTTCTCCAGAGACCTAAAAAAAGACCAGCTACAGATTGTGCCATAGTGTCACCTGTACACGATAAAATGTGCACTGTGGAATTGTATTTCTGGTCTGTGAGCAGATAGATGGCTCCGCTTTAAATGGCTAACAGCTGAGCTAGATTTAAAGGAGGACGACACTTTAATACTTTCTACGTTCATGACAATTTTTTGGCCCTAGGTGTTAGCTTTAAGGTCCCAAGTTACATATTTTTTGATAATAACAGGCACATTTTAACTGTCCCGAATAAAATTATATACACTAAAGACCGAGTTCTAATAAAAGTTTGAACGTGTCATACATTATTAATGTTATTCATTTTAAAGTCAAATCTTTTATGCACCCCCCCCATCAAGATGAAGGGCTGTTATAACAAACACCTCTGAGACAGGCTCTGACTGTCATTTTCCAGCTGGAGCCCTGGGAGAAGATGTCAAACAAATTTGATAGTTCTGAAATATATTCACACTAACTCATTCAGATGGTGTGTGCTTGAATTCTGGGAACTCTGGGAAAATCACTTAATTCTGCCACTAATCATATCTGTAACATAAGTGATACGGAACTAAAAATATTCCTTACACTTAGAATGCTATTTAAACTGTTGTGATTAAAGGGGATTAATGTGTGGGGACTCCCTCTATTAGAGTGAGGACCTATTATTAAAGTCAACTAAAAATTAAGAAAGGCCTTTCTTATTAGAGGCCATGAGATCAGACAAGGTTTGAGGAAGGAAGGAACGAACGAAGTGACCGCGGCAAGCTTTCGTGTGAAATAGAACGTGTAACACTTGGCTCGGGAGCACTTCCACATCATTGCCCACTGGCTTGATTTGCATCGAGTTTTGCGGTAATGCTGCGGAGACCAACTTGGTTATTTCAGGATAAATTTTAAAATAATTTAACAGCCACAACAAAACCACCAGAATAAGTGAAAAGACAAACCTCAAATTTGCTATTCTGGCTTTTGCCAACTCAACACTGGGAAGGGTCATCTGGGAAGACGGAACCTCAGTTGGAAAAAAAAAATGCCCCCGGTGGCTAGGCCTGTGGGCATTTTCTCAATTAAAACACTATCGGTGGGCTCAGCTCACGGGGGATGACACCACTCCTGGGAAGCAGTGTTCCTCTATGGCCTCTCTGCTTCAGTGTTTCTTCAGGGATGGGCTTTTAAGGGGTAGGGTGAAATAAACCCTTTCCTCCCCACGTTTCTTTTGGTCATGGTGTTTTGTCACAGCAACAGAAACCCTAACACACTAAGGTGAGGGCATCTGAACAGGCTGACCATGCAAGACCATACAGTGACTCTAGTTTGAACCTGGTCAGCACTTCCTAACCCCTCCCATATGCAAGGCTCTTCCACCTGGGTTGGCAGGGCTTATTCACCTGAACTGCTGGGCGGGGGGAGACATGTGCTCTTTCCACAAGCTTTCCAGGGAGCGTGAGGGAAAGCCATGGACAACAGATGCCAGCAGCATTTGGCATTAATGAGGGTAGAGGTGAGCAAGATAAGAGACAGAGGCCCCACAGCAAGAACCAAGCGCCCGAATCCAACCTACATTCTCACGATATGAGCTGACTTTAGTATATTTTTTTCAAAAGCTGTTTCAGCTGATTTTGTCTCATCAACTGAGAAAATAAAACAGACTTCCCCGATTTACACTTCCCACCTCCACCTTCTTAAATGTGCCCAACCACTGATGCCTACATATGAAACTGTTGTCTGTAGACAAGCAAGAAAACAGCACTTATGGTTTGGGGCCGCCTGAGTTTGGTGTGGGAGAGACAAGGCAGCAAGCACACGGGCTGTGCACCAAGCTCATGGGCTCCATAAACCACTGGGATGGCGCACGTTGTTTTCTGAGCCTAGAGTGTCTTAGGTTTCTCTACCAGAGTTCTCCTGAGCAATTTATGATAGATAGTACAGGCAGCCAGGAGGCGTCACCAAGCAGCCTGCCCTCTGCAAGCTATCTGACTTGGCGGAGAGCAGCCCAGATGCATTTCACTATGGCCAATGGTGGCTTAGAAGGTATCAAAGAAACCCCACTTGTGGTTCAGGGAACAGGACAGGCTCTTTGAGTATAAACCAGTTTTAGACAAAGTCAAGTTTAAATAAAAATGGCTTCAGTCACAAATGTGGCCAGTTCCTTCGGTCGTACGGACACTTGGCTATGCCAGTAATGATGTGCAGATATTTACAGGGCAGCGGAAGTGGGATCTGAAAGGCCAGCGAGTTTTTTGGTTTTTTTTTTTTTTTTGAGACCAGACCACCTCAGCCATAGCACAACCACCAAAGGTGGGCACAGGACAAGGCACTACCCAGTGTCGTATCCTGAAGAAGAGCATGAATCTACTCACTGCTCCGCCAGAGGGCTGGAGGGAGCGACATGGGGGCAGGGTCACATCTTCCAACATCTTCACATTACTGCATGATCTCCTGCACAACAGGTGGCTCTTAGGCTGCAGAAGACTTCAGGGACATTCTACCAGACTACAGCTGTCCTCAACCACCCCTCAACCTCCCCCTCCCCTGTACTGAACTAGGGTCAGCCATGATTGCAGGGTAAATTTCTATCAATGGTACCTTTGCCTGGGCCCCTTTCTTCTCTGTCTCATCAAGAAAGATCTCTGCTGATGCGCTGTTCAGTGCTTAGCCTGAAGCAAAGCAGGAAGAATGTCCCTCTGACCCCCTTGGCCATCACAGACCAGTCCAGAAGGGTCATTCATGTAGACTCTAAGTACAGATGCCAACAACTTTCGCCACAAGTAAAATCTGTAACCTAAATTGAATCTAACCAAAACTCCTGCTTATGCAAAAATGTTTATACTAAATTATGACCAGAGGCTACTAATATGTGGGCATTTCTTCCAGTACAGTTAGGACCTATTAATAAAGTCAACTAAAAATTATGAAAACCTCTTAATACTAAATGTCACCGTGGTGACAAGTATAATAAAAAGGACTCAATGGAATGTCCCTGTGAGCCTGTGGCTTCTGAGCCTACAGGAAGCAGAGGAGCCAACCTAGGTAAGACCAGGAGTACCCATGGCAGGAACTACAGGCTATTTGGAGTCAGGAGCAGATAGACTTCGAATGCTTCAAAATGCGGAAGTCTGGGTTCAGCACGGAGAGCAGGAGCAGGGGACCTAAGTCAAGGGGTGGACTTGGGGAAAGCAAGTGCATGGGCTGGAGGCTCCAGAGTCCCCTCGGAAACTACAGAGAAGGGGAGTGGGCAGTGGAGAAGCAGAGCTCTCTCCAGAGATTGACAGAACAACCATGGCAAAGCAAAAGGCTTGTCATCTGGACATTCCCACCTTGGTATCTTGCTAGGAAAAATCCTCTTTATCGGGCACTAGGGAACCATCATTAGGAACAAGGGAGGTGTGAATTCTAAACCACTACGGAGGCAAGGCCCCTATGCTTTCCCTCCTCCTTTATGGATCACAAATACTCCATCCCACCTCACCCCAAGACCTCCGCCGCTGTCACTGGGGTCATGTGGGGTCTTTATGCTCTACGGAGGGGAAGAGTGTGTACTCTCTGACAGCCAGAACGCGTGAACCCAAGGAGACTGAGAGCGGCCAGGACACTTATCCTGGAGCTTTTGTTCCTCCACGTGAACTCCAGCTTTGAAAAAGTCAATGCCTTCTCCACAGGCTGAGTTGATCCCAAAAATCCCTTTGTGGGTCACAGACAGCACAGCTGTGGAAAGATGTCCTGGGCACATACATGTGCAACAACAGTATCCAAGGAATAAGTACGATGTGGGCTTTCCTCCACAAGAGGGGGGGCTTACCTACCCCAAAGATCTGCTGAACTCCTCGATCTGTCAAGAGCATTAAAACGCAGCAATGGAGCACCCTATGAGAAGCCATCTTGTGTACAGTTCCTCCCTGCTGCTTCTTAGGGCCACTTACCCATTAAAAACAAGCAAACAACGGAAAACATACACTCCATTAATGAACTTGGCTTTCCTCTCACACCACTCCCATTTCAAACACTTGGTCAGCCATTCCTAACCAGCGCTGGTGACTACTCGGAGCCTCGACAGGTCAATGTCCTTCAGCAGCACCATCTTCTCCTAGAGCGATTTCTTCTCCCTGCCCTTTGAGAAAGCTCAAACTCTAACTGTGGGCCTGTGAGGGTAGAAGGTGTGGCCAACAAGGGGCTGTATTCCTGACCCTCCTGCTCTTTCTTCTCTCTTCACTCTGCAACTTACGTTCATTTCTTTCTAGGAGTGCGTGCCTTATGACAAGGGGCTCTCCTGAATGTTATTATATAAAACCCCCAAGTTCAGGATTGAATGCTAAGGATGGGAGGAAATGGGGAGATCTGTGGGCTGGGTGAGCGCTGTCACTCCGCGTCCTCCCTCTAACCTGGAAGTCCGTCTGAGGGGCAGAGGTGTTGGGGCCATCAGCTCCCCGCCACAATCACATGGTTCCTTGTGCACAGGGCTCTGAACTGCGAACTCTTGGCACAATGGAAAGCTGCTCCTTTGTTAGCGGACAGGTAAGTGATGGACTAAACATTTAAGGTTGGGAAAAATGATTTAAGGTTTTTTTTTTTAAAGACAAATGCAAAATTCAAATGGTAACACAGATGCCAAATGAAAATACCTTCATTTTTCATTACAATTTTTGATGAAAATAAATATTCAGCACCTCTTAACACATATACCCAATCCAGGAGTATGAATCATTTGAATACGCAAGAGGATGAGATGAGGCACAGATTACAAGTGACATTCTCCAAGTATCAAACCACCAGCAAGTCGAGCACGCACCTAGCTTTTAAGATTGTATTGGAACTACAAGAACTGAACATTGAAAATTAAAATGAGCAAATGGTAATGGGGCAGATGCGGGCAAATGGCGCTCCTGCAGGATTGTTTGTGTCACGTTTGGGATAGCTCCCGTGCTGCCCAGATCTGGGGAACACTACAGCACCTCTTCTGTTGTCCCTGTCACCATCTGTCACAAAGATGGATTGAGTAGGGGGCGGGCAGTGCCAGGTGGGTGAAGTAGCTGGGAAAGCTCTGGACTTAAGTGACTGGCACACAGCAAGAACCCAAGTGGCAGTTGCCTAGGGGCTTGCTGTAAACAAGAATTTTGATTAATGCCAGAGTTAGAGTTGGAGGTGGATCAATTGGAGAAAGGTAGAGGCAAGACTTTTTCAACTGAGCTGCATGGATTCGTCTCCTAAAGCATTCCCCAGGGGCAGGTGCCACCTCCCTCCTGCCCTTGGGGGCAGAAGTAGATGATATACCAGAGAGACCAGGAATAATCCGAGAGAGGCTACTTAGTCTACACAACAGAAGGTCTTAGTGTCAGGAGGAGAAAGGGCTCTACTTCCAAGGCACAGGTATCTGGACAGATTCCTTGCTGTTCGGGGTAGACAGAGGTGATCAATGCCCAGTCCTCCAGAGGCCTGTGCCCCTACCTCTAAGTCCTCAGCCACTGATGGCCTACAATCAACAGTGCCCAGCTGGGACATAAGGGCCTTCTTTGCTCCTGGCTTTGGCTAAGCCTCAACCGTCTCACTTTCATAGCAATGCGTGCATAGTGATCTAGAAGAACCTTCTAGATATCAGCACAGAGTTCATGAACTGTCTACACAGGAATAAATAACATATAAAAAGCCACAGTGGATCCAGGGGTCCTTCTGAGGACCACATAGCTAACTTCTGTCAATGCTACACTTTAACATAGCACACCAGGTTAAACAGTATGGATCTGGTCAACTTCAATTAACAGCACAACAATGACAACACATTACAGCTAACTCTACTCACAAATACCTATTCACAAATTTTATAAGTCAGCCACTCAACAGCTGTGCTTCCTAAGGAAACAAAAAAGACAAAACCAAGCAAATGCCCTAAGGAGAGCCATTACCTATGCCATGCTTTCTTAAAGAAACACAGGTGGTGCAGCTTCAAAAATATTTAAGAACTGTCCTGCAAAGTGGTTTCCATAGCTGGGTAAATCAACAACAACCTAACAACACCACCAACAACAAACATGTTTGCAGAACCTGTAAATTCAGGAACAGAGCAGAGAAGCAGTAACAGCCTGGAGGGATAAACCTCTAGGCCAGTGGTTCTCAACCTTCCTAATGCTGTGGCCCTTTAACACAGTTCCTCATGTTGTGGCTATCCCTGACCATAAAATAATTTTTGTTGCTACTTCGTAATTGTTACTTTGCCAGAGTTGTGAACTGTAATAAAAATGTCTGATATGGTATCGCTATGAAAGGGTCTTTTGACCCCCAAAGGGGTCACAAGCCACAGAATGAGAGCCACTACTCTAGGCAAAAGGTCACACATGTGACCTTGGTTGACCCATAGAAAAGTACCCAGGACCACCTGGCTGAGCCTGTTAAGTAGACCCTGGCACCAAGCAGGAGCCCTTGGATGCCCACCTACCCTCTCCATACTAACAACAGCGAGCACAAGGGCAGAGGAAAGTGGGTACCAGTAGGAGCTCAGGTAAGTATGGGGGAACTCAGCAGTCAGTTGGTGCCAGTTAGCGATGCCCCAAGGAGCCTCAGCCACGGATGGAAACACGCAGTAGAGAAAAGGAACATTTCAGACATATGGAGAGGAGCGAACAACAAATGCAGGCCATATGGGGAAACGTGGTCTGAAACGCGGTAAGATGGTCTTACTCATTCCCAGGCATTTTTAGTCCATGCCGCTCTGTTCCATGGCTCGAATTAACTCTTTAGCTCAGAGGGAGAGTTCTTTAGCAAGGTGCCACATGGTGAGATGGTAAAAAACAGTCAATATGTCAATTATCCTGAAACACAGACAGTCTTCAGGATCCCCAGGGCAGTGTCCCATGATCTACCATGGTCACCAAAACTCATGTCTCTGCACATCCCTTATATAACACGGCAGACTATTTGCACAGAATAGAACCCACGCACATCCTCATGTACTGTTCGCCAAGTACCACCCAATATAATGTAAGCGCTATGTAGATGATGTACTGTATCCTATGGAGTAATGACAAGAACAGAGAGCTGTACCCACGCTCATAAACACATAGCATCCCTGATTATTTTCAATCTGCTCGGAGTTGGTAGAATCTTTAATGTGGAGCCAATAAGCAGACACAGGGGCTCCCAGTGCTGAACCTGACTCTCTGACCTCCATGAAGACACGGGAGGGCTACAACAGCCCCCTGGGCAGAGCAACATAGGTCTCATGCGCTCTACTGGGCTTCGCCAAGTTTCCTGAGGTATACGCTCCTCCCACATCTCAAGGTCTCTCCTAGCTTTTGTCTTATTAGTAATTTTTTTTTCCTTCAAAACAATCTGTCTCTATTTTCTAATCATCCTCCCACTAATCTGTTGTAAGTTGTTTTACATTTTTGGTTCTAAATACTTGGAAGCTTATGACATACGAAAACAAATCTGAATTTATTCAGAATGTCTGGCAGCACAGCACTAAGTTTCCATAGGAGTCCTCTAATAATGCATGTGACAGCCTGTTTCGATTGGGAACAATCTGGTGAGACGGAGTTGTAATGGATTCTAAATTACAATGCATTATGTTTAATTCATGCTTGCACTACGGCGGATATTACACCGTGGAGAGGGTGAAGTCATGACAAAACAGACCTTGGGAGAAGCTAGACACCTGAGACGGCACGGAGAGCCTACCTTTTTAACGTTATAATACAAATTTTCCGGGGGCCTGCTGGCCTTTGTCCTGTTCTCTAATGAAGCTGCTGCACAGAGTGCCTTGGCTAGGAAGCATGTTCCAGGGCAGGTGGCTAGCAGCAGTGTTCTCATTCCTGAAGAACAGTCAGTGCAGAAAAGCCCACGACTTCTACAACAGACGCACTGCCACAAACCAACATCTCCCTAAACGGGATAAAAAAAAAGTACACAAACTCTAAGCATTCCCCCAAACCAGTCTAGGGACCTCAGAAATCTGCCATTCCCGGCTAGTGTCAGGCTCCCTGCAGAAAGAGTCCATATGCTTTGCACTAACTCCATTGAGAACAGTCACAAGTCATCAAACAACTTAGCTGTAATGCGTACAAGCATCAAGAGATTAGATACAAATGCTAACTGGTTCTTTCAGAGCCAAGACATCCCGGGGAATGTGCTTCCTTCTAAGTTATTTTCACAGATTCCAATTTTCCTAAAAGTGTGCCCATTTTAAAGACTAGAGACAACTGATAGTTTTATGAAATATAGTCATTTCATGGGGGTTTTTTATTTTTAATTAAAATATAATCACATCACTTGTTTCCCTTCCTCTCACAACCTTTCCCATGCTCTCGCCATTTCATATCGATGGCCTCTTTTTCTTTATTATTGTTACATATAGATTATATATAAAGGAGCAAGTCTATAAATACAACCTACTTAGTCCATTTTCATTGTTTGTGTGTATATGGATTCAGGGCTAACTGCTCTGTACTGGAGACCATTACAGAAAATGACACATAGACACAATGCAAAGACCCACACACTGTATGGATCCTCACCCCAACTGACAGCACAGCTCAGGGAATGCTACAGAAGGGGGTGGAAAGAATGGAGGAGCCAGAATACCAGGAGGTCTGCCGCGAGACTTCCTCTCTTAGAAATAGTTGCATAAACAAGGCCTGAACAGTGGCTCAATAAACAATCTGGGTGGTTGCCACAGCAGCAGGCATTCCTCACTCTCATCCCAGAGATATGAAGAAAATAGGTCGACCACAGGAAGTTGCAAAGCAGGCAGGGGCATCATTCTGATGAGGAGTCAGCAGAATGTATGGGCACCTGCGGTTTTCCCCTGCCTCACGTTCGATCACAGTGCATACTCATGATACCGCCTGGTCTCTGAAAGGCTAATTCCAAACTGAAGTCGCTTCTACAGAGCTGGGGCTCATGTCCTAGCATCCCCTTGACCATGAGATGCCTCTGGACCCAGGGTGGTCTCTAAAGAACTCTCTAAGTGTGTCTGTTTGCTTTTGATGCACAGCAGGGCAACAGAAATCCTGTGTCTGGGAGCCATTAGAGACTAAGCTGCTGAGACCACCCCAGTATTACACATACAGACACCCACCAAACCTGGGAAATTTATATCCATTCATTAATCATCATCATCACCATCTAACCTGGAACCTCACTCAAGTTGTGTTAATCAAGACCTAGTTTTTCATGTCTACAACAAGGAAAGTATTGTTTTTAACTGCTCTTCCACATTCCAGAGTGCTAACCTGGGGACAGTTTCCAATCTACTGCGCAGGGACACTTGCCACTCAACCTAGACGGTCAACTCTGTGCAGACAAATGTGGCAGTCAGAGCTGAGTGTGCTCTGGGTGTCCTATCTGGTGTCCTTAGGAAGGCCACAGGGACATTCTCACGCCAGGGGTGGTATCGCTAGCTTCAGTGTAACAACAGATCGTTTTTACAAGTTCACATCCCAACCGGCTATATACATCTTGCTTAATTTTAACAACCTCTATCTGTCTATATAAGTCATAAAAGCATATTAGCATGCCCACTGGCTCAAGAGCCTCATCCTCCTGTTTGAAGCCTCCAGGTCCTTTCTAGACAGAATTTGGCCCCTTACTGCTGACAGGGACAATACATGAGGGATAGGCTGTTTAGGCAAGGACAAAGAACTTGGTGACTTGCAAGCTGCTCCGTGCTTATTTTTTCAGGCAATTGCTGCATGTATCCAGTGCCCCTGGCGCTCTATGACACCTGGCTCCTGCCCACTACTGCTTACTCCCAGTTCACTGACAGACTGATGGAAAACAAAACCCAGGATGGTGACTAAGGGAATTGTAAGTATCCTTTGCGGGAAACAGGTATGCTTTAAGAAGCAAAATATGATGGCACCAAAGGGAGAAATCGCTTGACCCCGTGATCTAGCTGACAGTCTTTACAGGGGACCATTTCACCCCCATCAGACAGAGGCATCAGAATCAGGTCCACTAGTTTATTTTTCTCCAAATACATGAAGTCTGTCTATGGTATCCTGGAAGACTGCATGTGGTCCTCACGTTAAACACGTGAGAAGCCACACGTCCTGGCTCACACGGTAATCCCAGCACCTAGAAGGCTGAGTAAGGCTACTGAGAACTCAAGGTCAATTGGGTTACCCGGTAAAGATCAAGGCCAGACCAGCCTACAAGGCAAGTCCTCTCCGCCTTGATGGGGGTTACTTATAATAATGTCAACTGTTAAACTAAGCGTTTAATTTTTACATGATGGAGAAACTCACTTCCTTAGTTCACTCCAACTTTAAAACCAAATCTGACAGAGGTGTTTTAAGTCACTGGTGAGGTTGATACAAGTTCTCTCCCTAACAGAGGTAGCATAGCCTTAATATTCCCTAACTATTCACCGTGAAACACTTTTCTGTGCACACAGCTCTTGTCCTTGTCTGCCAGAGGGCTCCAATATCAGGCTGGATCCCCTGGCAGTGCAACAAAGGAATCCTAAGACCTGAAGGCTCCCAGGCAGGAACTTGGTGAAAGCAGAGAAAATACCATATGAGGCAAGCATCCAGGTATCACCTCACCCCAGTGCACCAGCATGGGGACAGGGTTCAATCTTGCCAATCTACCCTCCCACCCCCCCATGTGCCCTGCTTAAGGCCCTCCCAGTTTTCTGTTTGGATCTGGAGTAAGTTATGTCTGTCTCTCGACCTTCACTTTCTTCACCCCCATTTTCCTCCTATCCCTATGGAGGCCACAAACATTTCTGCTCAGTTCTTTAGCTGTTCATAATCACCCAGGCAAGGTTCAATACCTTTGGGGCTGCGGTGGGTTGTGGCTAGAATCAGAATGGTAACAAAAACTGTCCTTGAGGCACGCGCATAAAAATCTTTGAAAATTATCCCCCAGGGAACAGTATCTCCATCCCAAAAGGCTACGCATAGGGCTTTACAATATTTAGCCGACATAGTTATGCAGGTCAAATTGCAATGTCAAAGCCAGAAGTAGCCTGGGTTGGCTCACTGCGGAGCTCAGAGCTATGCCAGGACACTACCTGAAGAAACACACTTGACAGCCCATCAAACAAAATCCCTTGCTCTGCATGGGAACATTTTCTCGACTGTTAGTGATCAGGAGCTGAACATGGAAGAAAATCCAGTAGATAAATGCTTTGCCCTCATGAAAGAAAATACAAGATCAGATTGTTCAACTCAATTACAACTCACTGAAAGAAAAGAATGTTAATATTTTCAACAAGACGCTTTTGTCAAATATACTGTTACTTTCAGGCGGCCCTAAGGAAACACTGTGTGACAAGATGTAAGTTCCAGGCACACAGACAGCCACACAGAGCCACGGTCTCCTCCCCTAATGGAGAGAAGCTCTGTATCATAGACTGTGGCTCTGGGGGACCCCTGCGTAATTTGCACCAAAGAAGGCATCAAGCATGAAGTCCTACCATGGACCTCAGACTCAGTGGACTCCTGCAGCAAGCATAAATCCCACATGGAAGCTGAGGGATGCAGTCTAGGGCAATGGTCTGTTGCTACCTCCACACAGCAGAGATGCTTTCCGTTCTGCACAATGCGGTCCATAACTCACGTTCTAACTCCGAGGACACACCAGAGTCCGTAACTAAACAGGAAGCTGCGAACACTTAGTCTCTGAGGTCTGCATTACAAGAGACACCTGGGAGACAGGAGGGGGCTATAGAAAGTACCTTCACCTTTGTCTGGCCTACACACTGTGGAAGTCAGCCTGTGGGGAAGGAAGCTATTGCAGACGGAGACCGGTAGTGGAGGTGCCTCCCCTTCTTCTGGATATGGCTTCAAGAGGAAGCTTCTGTTCAGATAACAAGGTCCCGTTTTGTCTGTTAGCAAAGGCGATCATGAGAGATATGTCGAACCACACAAACAACAGCAGCAACCAAATACTAACAACGGGAGCCAAGCCAGCGAGGTAGCTCAACGGTTAAGGGTGCCTGCCACCAAATCTGAAGATGGCAGATGAGTTCTATCCCTGGGACTTACATGGCAAAAACAAGGAACAGTCTGCTGTGGGTTGTCTTCTGACCCGCCCCCCAATACATGTTGTGGCACATGTGCCCTCATTTTGTGTGTGTATACACATATAAAATGGGCCACTTCTCCCTGAGTCCCAAAGGCCCCTTGGCTATGAAAGTTGAGTCCTATTAATAAATAAATAAATCTAGAAACACAGTTTTATCTGTATTTTTGCAATCTTTCACGCTTGATGCAAATGTTTCCAAAGACCTATGTGCTGAAATGGAGTCGGAAGCTCACAGAAGAACCGTCACTCACTGGAGAGATTTGCTCTGCTTGGCAAAACCCTGGAGGGCAGAGTGAGAGCCAAGGGGAGGAAGTTTGAGAAATGTAAAATTCTGAATCTATTTAAGGAAGCACTTTCTAACAATCTGTGTTCTCCAAAAATGGAACTGGCCTTCTGGAGCAGTCGAAGCATTCCAGCAGGGGTTGGGTGGCAATCTGTCAGGGACAGGGGAACAGGCCCAGCACCAGGGTGGGATGTGCTGCTTTGCTCTGTGACTTGAGACTGTGGGATGAGATGAACTGATCTCACTTGGGGAAATCTGAACACACTGGGCAAAGATGAGGCCTAGAGCCTCAACCTGAGGCTTGGTCTTTCATCCTAAGAAAGTCAACAGACAGCCATTTAAGGGCTCTCCATGACCTCAGGGGGCTTACTTTGGCTTATTTTTTCTACTTCTAAGTATATCCGTTTTGTGGTTTACAGGATTCTGAATTTTTTTTTAAGGTAAAATATGTCAACAATGCCTAACATTACAGAGGGTATGTCAGGGGTTGGCTGGAATGTCAGTCAGAAACTCTCAGAACAACACTAAAGCACTGACCCACACACCAACACCGTTTTCTTTATCATACTTAAGTAACATTTCTCAAGCAAAGAAAAAGAATACACAGGGGAGAGAATTCGGTGGAAAAAGACCTAGAATGCTAATAACAAATGGAATTTTTCCAGCAGTCTTGGAATCTACGCTGGCCACAGACATCCTGAGAAAAAGTTCATGCGCAGCACAAAATACCTCCCAATGACTGAACGCTTCACCCACTGAACAGAGCAGACCTTTACGGATTGTACAAAGAGGAAGACGGGTACCCCGAAACACATCCAGTGTGATGTCGTTCTCAGTTTTCCCATGTCTCCCTTACCCCTGCCTGCTCCAATGAAGCGAATCCTCTTCTAGTAACACAAAGAAAAGTCTATATACACTTAGCCTAGGGGATGGTACTGGCTCAACCTGAAGTGACAGGCTGGCGCTGTTGGCTACTAACAACTCTATACTTACCTGAGGAGATAGCAACTGTCAACTGTCAGCTCAGCTCAGTTGTCCTTCCACGGAGCCTTCCTGATTACATTCCAGGGTAACATGAAGCAGTAACCATGGTTAGTGGGCACTGTGTGC
The DNA here is from genome assembly GCA_004026605.1 of Ondatra zibethicus. NCBI lineage: Eukaryota > Metazoa > Chordata > Mammalia > Rodentia > Cricetidae > Ondatra > Ondatra zibethicus. The sequence continues at coordinate 14,876 of PVIU01001556.1, read as the reverse complement.
ACACTTAGGTATGGCTGGTCACCACTGTGGTAGTGATCTCCTGTAGGACCCATGGCTATGGACTGATGTGGTTTGAATGTATCTCCTTACCTGGGTCCCTGTGTGAATTTAATCCCCACTGAGAGTAGTAGGAAGGAAGAAACTGGTTCCTATCACACTACTTAGAGGTGGGGCCTTTGGGTCGCAAAGGGGACTACATAGAAGGTGTATAAATGAATACTGATGGAATACAAAGGGAACAATGTCGGAAGACACAGGCACGAACAGATCGCTATGTCCCCAGTCTCTTGCCATAGGATACCCGTACCACACTGAAACTTTGCCATGAACGCAATACACATACAGCCACTCGACCTCGTGTAAACCTTAAGCCTTATTCTTTAAAAAGCAACCCACCATCAAGGAGTTTGCTACAGTGCTAGGAAATGAACTAATACACCGGAGGAGAAGAGGCACGAACGGGAAGACCCAGCGAATGTCGTAACTGAACAGGGCTTGTGGAAGTATATCCATCTGAGAGGCTCCTGGTTGCTCATCACTCCAACTACACATCAACTTACTGCCTGAAACTGGTATAAAATATCCTGTCACCTAAGAACAAACAAAAACAGACCAAAAGTACCGGTCTCTTCCTTCAGTATGTACAAAGGTCAACGCATGGGAATTTCTAAGAAAAAAGGGTTAGTGTGCTGATGGGCGAAACTGTGAAACCTGTCATGGGTCTAACTCAGGGTCTTCTAGAGTTTGGATGTAAGGAGATCACTGTGTAGGGGTCCACAGCACATGCAAGCGTTGATTTACCTGAGATTCCAAACTCTATCAATTATCCAGAAAATGATAAACAGAGTCTTTAACTTGACCTCTGTACAAAACCCAAGTAGGAGGTTGTTAACAATTAACACCTGCCCCAAAACACACACTTACACATACCACACCACATTGTACCCCTACACATCATACCACATATACACACTACACACAGCATGTTTACACACTATACCACACTCACACACAAAACACATTCATGCATACATATAACATACCACATCACACCTCTACATAGTACATCACATATACACATACTATACACACCATAATAAATGCTCTATACATCACACACCACATCTCTCTCTCTCTCTCTCTCTCTCACACACACACACACACACACAAGCTGAAGCAGCAATGCTGCCCCCCGGCCTAGCTATTCCAGATGGGGTGTGGATACTCACCTAGTGTGTCCTTGAGATTCTTTACCAGGGAGCCCTTCTTGAGGCTGTTCTTGCGCTCCACGTAGTTGGACGGCACATAGCCAGTCCTGTTGGCTGCGTTCCTCACCCGCCACCACGTCTTGGAGTCGTCCAGCAGCCACAGCCTCTCGTTCTTCCTGATGTCGAGCTCCTGGTCCTGCTGGGCCGTGTAGTCCCACTTGGCTATGACAATGACTTCTTCTGTCATCTTTCATGGAGTCCTTCTGCCAGCAAAACATTTAAAGATGCTCATTATCTACCTGCACACCTCGTCCTCTGGCGGAGCTGAAAAATTAGGCAATGACAGCTTCTGTGACTGGACTGCCACCAGTCTGCTCCAGGCCCCTGAAACACTCGTCCTTAAAATGACCTTCCAGCAAGCTCTAGGGCTGCTGAGACACATCTTGTCACTAGCCTGCAGCCCCTCTCCCTGCACTACATGAGCTGCACATTTTACCCAAGCCAGATGCAAGGTTAAAAAAAAAAAAAACCCGGTCAAAATAACAATCTTATAATTAAAGTGCTCATTTGACTAAATGACACCAGCCCCTTCTAGCTGACAGGTTTATACTCAAGTTCTCAGCATATGCTGAGGAGCTTGAAGACATTTAGCAAATATAACACACCCAAACTACTTCTATAAACTCAAATTCAAATTACTGTACTACTAATGCGACGTGGCATCCTGAGATGGATGGTAAAATAGAGAAAGAAAATTGGCAGAAACACTGCTGAAACGTAAACAAAGCCTGGGCCACAGCAATGTGCCCATGTTAATTAGTTTTGGCAACTCAATGTAATATGTTATAACGCACCAGAGAAATCAGCTAAGGGGTATACGAGAATGCTCCGCACAAATAACTCTACAACTTTTCTGTAAAAAAAAAAAAAGAAATTATTCTTGAAGACTGGTATCCACGCAAAGCTGGACTTAGCTATTCAGGCCACATTATTCACAGTTGCCCAAACTGGGAAACAAAGAAAACATTCTACAGGTGACCAGATACGCCGTCTACCTGCCTATGAAATATTTAAGTGCTGGGACAGAGCGAGGGGAGGGGTAGGTGCTTCCCGGAGCGAGAGCAGCATGAAGGCCGGACAGGCTGGGCATGTACATTTCAACATGGGGCTCCTTGGAGCAAACTTTATTGAAGACCCTGGGAACCCAGTTCTCTGTGGCTTTTATCTTTGCAGCACCCAGTGCTAGCAAGATCCTCCACCCCATACCTAATCAGGTATGCTGCAGGTGATGTCTGGTCACCTGGCCTCCTTCGGCAAGAATCCCCGCCCCCACATTTCCTCAACCCCTCTAACTATGAACTCCTACCTATCCTCATATGGCGAGCTGGACTGTCTCCCCGATTGTAAAACTCCCCCAGAGTACCCCCTGAACTGTCTGCCTTGATGTACCCTAGCTAGTTCCTGAATAGCAAATCCACTATAGGACACTCTGGGAAAGGAAAAAAAAATCTACGGAGACACAGGACTAGTGGATACTTGGTAGGGAGGAGAAGCAAGCAATGCAGAGAGATGGTGAAAGCATGTAGTTGAGACTCTATCTCAAAACATGTTAAAATACACATTAAAACAACTCCAAAATACAGCTTATTAAAACAACAGATACTGCACAAATCTGATGAAGTCTATCTGACAAATAATAACAGGGAAGAACACAGCACACACAGGCATCTCCTACTTCAGCAATTCCACTCTTCTCGGGCAGACGAAGCCCAAGTGTTCTTGCAGGAGAAAAATCAGTTTTCAACCCCTCTAGTGACTGGAGATACCCCCCAAATTACAGAAGGAACAAAGACAAGATACTGGGCCTGAACCCCCTTGTCTTCCTGTCAGAGTTCTGATCTTATACCCTGAGTTCAGAGTTATAGAGGAAGCCCATGCGCCTGACTCATGGAGGCATGAATACCACACTTTCTACCATATTCAGGCACACAAGACTAATACATGTTTTTTCATTTATGCATTTCCACATTAGGAGATTAAAATCATTTGGGAATAATCCAGTATTTAAAAAAATGGGGTACAGACCTAAACAGAGAACTCGCAACAGAGGAATCTAAAATGGCTGAAAGACACTTAAGGAAATGCTCAACATCCTTAGCCATCAGATAACTGCAAATCGAAACAACTCTGAGATTCCATCTTACACCTGTAAGAATGGCCAAGATCAAAAACACTGTTGACAACTTATGCTGGAGAGGTTGTGGGGTAAAGGGAACACTTCTGCATTGCTGGTGGGAGTGCAAGCTGGTACAGCCCCTTGGACATCAGTGTGGCGATTTCTCAGAGAATTAGGAAACAATCTACCTCAAGACCCAGCAATACCACTTTTGGGTATATATCCAAAGGATGCTCAATCGTGCCACAAGGACATATGCTAAACTATGTTCATAGCAGCATTGTTTGTCATAGCCAGAACCTGGAAACAACCTAAATGCCCCTTGACTGAAGAACTGATAAGGAAAATGTGGTACATTTACACAATGGATTACTACACAGCAGAAAAAAATAATGACATCTTAAGATTTGTAGGCAAATGGATGGACCTAGAAAACATCATTTTGAGTGAGGTAACCCAGACCCAGAAAGACAAACATCATATGTACTCACTTATAAGTGGCTTTTAGAGATAAAGCAAAGAAAACCAGCCTACAATTCACAATCCCATAGAACCCAGAAAATAATGAGGACTCTAAGAGAAACATACATGGATCTAATCTACATGGGAAGTATAAAAAGACAAGATCTCCTGAGTAAATTGGGAGCATGGGGACCATGGAAGGGGTAGAAGGGCGGGGGGGGGGGGCGAAGAGCAGAGAAAAATGTATAGCTCAATAAAATCAATAAATTTAAAAAAAATTAAAATATTTTTAAAAAATCATTTGGGAAGAAGAAAATGCTTGCAAGCCGTACATACAGTGTATATAATGTTCAAGAGGGTGGAGCTTACACAAAGTTCTTCTCAGAGCTGGAGACCTACAAGGAGAGGACCTCTAGTTCTTATCTTGTAGCTCGCCGGTCTGATTTTCTCTGTCAGATAAGACCTACGAAAATCACCAAGGTGGACGGGCTCTTTTAAGGTCAAGGACAAGGATAATAGCTGGAATAGAAATGAGGCTCAGAGGGGATTGATTCCACACCAGGTTTGCTGCTAACTTACATAATTTCCAAAACGATTTAAAACAGGAACACATCACCATTTAAATCAGTTGATACCCAGCCAACCAAAGCTCTCTACTGAATGGCCTTCTGCATCCACGGTAGGGAGGGGAGGAGCTGGCCACATTTATCCTGGTGCATGCTGAAAGCATGAAGACTTATAAAAACACAGCTTCCTGCTAAGTCACAGCACAGGAGATTGGAGAGGCTGGAAACATGCCGCATTTGGTCAGGAATGCAGCAGGCACCCGGCGCAGCTAACCAAGAGAAAGGCCGCATATGCTCCAGGCAGCAAAACTGGAGGCCCAGGGGCTCGACTACCACCAAGAGTCCCATATGCTAGACATGGAGGTGCAAGACTTGGTGTTTGTCTGGCTGGGTTTCACCCTTGTTTCGGTGGGATCTTTCCTTGCCATGCCCCAATTCTTACACCCTGCTCTGTGATATCAGATACTGAAAGTTTTCAACTTGTTCTTTTATTTTATAGAAGTTCATGCCTAAGATTTGTCTCAGGTCTCAGAAGAGACTTTGGGTCTTTGAATGCCGTTGAACTAGGACCATGAAGACTTCAAAGCTGGAAGGAAGGCATTTTATGTTAAGACATGGCCACGAGCCTAGGGGGCCGGAGCTGGGGGGGCGGCGAGTAAAATGTTACAGTTTAAATGCTTGGGTGTCAAGCTGATAAGGGATAAACTTGTGGTTAAACTGTCAGCCTGACTAGATTAAAAAACCTTGAGGGCATTAATGAAGCACAGGGAGGTATTGGGGATATTTGCATTTTTCCATAGAGGGTTAGTTGAGGAAAGGTCTACCTTGAATATAGGTGCCACCATCCAAGGGCTGGCTTCCTGGACTGATCACAATGAGGAGGAAGAGAAAGGCAGCCAGGCCCCAGCACTGTCCTCCCTTCTTCCAGGTCAGGCCATAAACCAAGCTGCTGTGTAGCTTCCCTGCCATTATAGACCATTGCTCCTCTGAAGAGGAAGCCAAATAAATCTTTTCTCCCTTGTGGGAGGTGGCTGCTTCCTGAGCCTTTCTTCTGGCAACTGTATCTGAGCCTCCAGGAAAGGGCCGGTTACCAAGACACCGTCCCCCTCTCCACCTGCACCTCCACCTCACCCCTGCATAACTCTCAAGTGATTTTCACAGGCTTTCAAATGGAAGCAAGACACAGAAAACTGAGGCACAAACTGTCTCAGGGTCATCTGTCCTTGGGTCAAATCTCTGAGCATGGAAACAAGAAAGTCAGAGTGCTCCACCTAGGACTCAGGTTTTTTTAAGCCATCAGTTGGGAACCTAGTTGCAGAAACCCTTCATGACACATTTGGCAACAATAAAAGGTTTCTGAATGTGCAACCAAAAAGTAATTCAAAATCCAGCAGGGACTAGCCTGAGGTGGTCCACGCAAACTCCCTGCAACCTTGGCTCTGCGCATGGAACGTGCCACACAAACCCAGCCAAGGCTGCCCAGACGCCTCAGCTCCACCGAACTGAGATATTCGTCCTGTCTGTACAGAGTCTTTTTAGAGAAACAGAATGGTTTAATTATGGGGAGGGGGAACCTTCCTGCTGTCAGCCCTCTCTGCATGGAAGTTCCAAATTAGTGTACTTGGGTCGTAGGGCTGTATCATGTGAGAATGCTTAGTTTTTAAAATGTGGAGTCACTAACTTGAGCGTCATGAAACACTGGTAATAAACTCAGGCTTGGCAATCGCAACAGAATCTCCAGCCATTTCAGACATGGCCCTACAACACACTTCTGCCATTTTGTACAAGGTATGTGAAGCAGTGATGATTATACAATAAAACTATCAATCAACTTGGAAAAATGTTGAAGATGATCCTCGTCCTGTAGAACTACATATTAAGTAGAGGTTTAATGCTTCCTGTGAAAAATAAAGAAGGACATTTGCATGCAAACTTGCTCTCCAGTAGCATGGGGCTGTAAATGAATGGAAGAGTTTGAGCAGTCCTGCTCTAGTAAATTCTGAAACCTGAAGGGTACATGGCATCCATCACTTAACCCACAGAATAGCCACCATTCTGGGCAGCATCTTTTAGGGGAGTGAGCATCAGAGATTGAATGGTTTGTGAGGCTACAGAGCCAGTATCTCCACCTAGGATGATAGCTCCCATATCTGTTGGGCAACACAAACTGGAATCCATGGGTGAAGGGGAAGAGGGAAAGGAGGAAGAAGAAGGAAGAGGAGAAAGAGGAGGAGGAAACTTTAAAGTTGGGTGAGAAGGGATGGGAGGATGGAGAGGATGGCTGGAGTGTGTGTGACTACGATCCAAACATGTTATATGAAAATCTCAAAGTAGAAAAATAGTATTTTAAAAGAAAAATAACATTTACTTAGTTTGTTTTAATGATTAATAAAGACCTTCATAAGATTAATATAACCACTGGGGGACTGCCAATCTAAACATGAAATTGAAGACATAAGGATTTCACAAACAAAAACCAAAACATACACAAAGATGGGCAGGAGGGCAAAACAAGTCTAACACTTTATTGGCAGGATACTGACTTGAAACTTTGGGGAAACGCAATTTGTGTGCATGTGTACACAAACACACCCTAATATGTGTGTCTGTGAGCAAGTACATGACTTAGAGAGAGGATGGGGTGGAGGGTAAGACCAAACGGAGACAGACGTCATCTCAATGCCAATTTTCTACATAGTCTGAATTATTCAAATCATATAACAACTTCACAGAGGGTCTCTGGAACTCTTTATTTTGTGTAATCTCTCATGCCTAGGGTGGCAGAGAACTGCACCTGGTCAACTCCTGAAAACTCACTCAATGCAGGCTTTGGAAGATGTGGTAAGCATCCTAACATGTGCAACTCTGGATCTGTTGGGTTGCACGGCCAACAGGAGGCAAGGTCACTAACTCTGTCTGCTCCCACTGAGATGGGGAGATGACCCTGGGTGATCCAGCAGGCTCTAGGTAGCCACAACCACCCTCGCTACTCTGAGCAGGAAAGTCAGAGAGAGATTTAAGGACGCTATGCTGCAGCCAAGAGATGAAGCAATCCCCAGACACTGGAAAAGACAGTTCTAAAGCCTCCAGGAGCGTAGCTCTTGATGACATCCTGGTTTTACCCAATGAGACTTGTATCGGATTCTGAGGAGAGGCTGTTTTAGGCCATCTGCACAGTGAGTGGTCATGCGCTCCCACAGCAACAGGAAGCCAATCTCAGTGGGGAGTCTTTGCTTTGAAAAGGGGAGCTTCCTTTGTACTCCCCCATTTACTGCAGTGTTCCTGGTCCTAAGTGCATGGTCTGTGAAAACAGCCCATTTACATTAAAGTGAATGACTCATGTATGGGTCTTAGAGGCAACTAAAACTCTTGATTAACCTCCCAAAGTTGTGTGTAGATGGACTTGCCAAATGCCAACTCATCTGACAGCACCTGGCAGGGCCTGTGGTCTCCTGTCGGGGAACAGAAAGGCCAGTTGGTGGCTTTCTTCAGCAGGGTCACTAATTACAGCTAATACACTTCAATCCTACCTCGAACACAACATGGGATCTAGTGGCTGTTCCAACTCTTACTAAGCTAATTACGCTGTGACAATAGTCAAGGTCTTACCACCTCCCTAAAACAGAAAAGTACACCACGCATAAAAGAGAACATTCACAATAGACATTTCCATGTATGGGCGCAGGGGCGTGAGTACCTGGCACCACCTGCATGGTCAAGGCGTGCATGGTGACAGTCAACTGAGACCATTTGAAATAGATGTTATCTACAGATGCATTTAGAAGTGATGAAAAGGGGCCTGGGGTGGGGTGGGGTTCAGTAACTCACCCAAGTCCACACACAAGTCAGAGAGCAGAGGACCCTGGGTTCAAATCCACCAGAGGGTCTGCTCTGTATTCACTGCCTGCTAGTGAAACTTGGAAGTCAAATTTTGCTGTTGCTCTAAAGAATAAATCCCAGGGGGAAGATGGATGCTGATAAGCAAGAGCTGAATTCAATTTTCTTTTGATAAATGAGTAGGCAGAATTACTTAGGAAGAAACACTAGGCCCTGATCTCCTGGGGATGACTCGGGACAGGATTTGTGGTTTTAATATTTTATCAGAGAGAGGCCAAGTCTCCTGATGGGGAGGGCTCAAGCTGGATGGTACAAGGCAGAAGAAGCCAGCTTGCCTCGGTGGGTTGTCGCGGAGAGGCTCTTTCTGTGGTTTGTTTTCTGGCTTTGTTGGATGATGGCCTGTGAGGTCCTTGTCTTTGAAGCTGTGAAGGTTTCCTTCATAGTCACCAGTGTGGTCCCTTTTAAGGTACTTCTCTCCAGCAGAGAAGGCCAGGGTTTGTAGGCCAGCCTGGTTTGAAAGCCATTGGAGCGGGTGGCTTTCAAGGATGATTCTCGACTGCCACTTCTTTTTTTTTCCTTCTCAGCTTCCAGTGTGTGGTACATGCATGTATGTGTACATACACTCATGTATGTGTAGGTTAGCTCTCCCATGTACGGTTTGTGGGGGCCAGGAGTCAACAAGGGTTGTTTTTCTCAACTACTCTCTAGCTAATTGTCTGAAACACCGTCTTGCACTGGACCAGGAGCTCAATGACTGGTTAGTGAGCTCCTGGCATCTGTTAAGTCTCCAGGGAGACTACGTGTGCATCACCAAAGGCAGCGTCTGCAAGGGTACTAGGTTCCGCACTCAGGTTCTCAGGCTTGTTCAGTGGGTACCAACAAGTCTGGGGACTACTTCAGCTCCCTTCTCCCAGTGTTCCCACTGTGGCTAATACCAATGACAAGCTTATGTCTAGGGGATTTCCAGTTACCCAGAATACCTACCATGACATATTTCACAAAGAACTATAACCAAGCTACTACTACTAAAACAGAGAGCTAAAATAGCAGCCAGAGGCATTTAGCACCTAGGATAGGTGAACACCCAGCTTCTCCCCGGAGACACACCCAAGTGTCTCCATTGTCCTCCCTTCTTCAGAAGCCCGTGAGAGCTTCCCACTAGGGATGGGGCTTCCGTTCCCATCTCTCTGCTTCCAAAGCGACAGGATCTCCCCCATGAGACACAAAGGTTCAATATTTCCTCATCACCAACATTATTTCTAACAGCAGCCATCCTACTAGGTGTGGGGCACTCCCAAAATCCATTCATGACTCTTCTCACTGCGTCCTTAAAAGGATTACGAAGACATAATTATCTCAGTAAAAACGAACATTTTATACTGATAGTTTCTCCCCAATGCCCTATTTCTGTCTTCCCATCCTATCAAGGATCCTAGATTAGGCCTCTCAGCTGCTTAGGTGCCTCCCGACTGTGACAATGCCCAGACATCCCTGCTTTGAGGAGTGTCAGTCGGGAGCTCTGTAAAATGATCTTCCATTAGAACTTTTGGTGGGCTGGGGAAGGGTCTTGGGGTTTTATTGCTGTGAAGAGACACCATGACCATGGCAACTCTTATAAAGGAAAACATTTAATTGGGACTGGCTTATAGTTCGGCCCATCATCGTCATGGTGGGAAACATGGCGGCATGCAGGCAGACATGGTGCTAGAGAAGGAGCTAAGAGTTCTATATCTTGAGTGTAAAGCAGCAGGGAGAGCACCAGCTTGAGCATCTGAGACCTCAAAGCCCATCTTTCCCTGGTGACACACTTCCTCCAACAAGGCCACGCCTCCTGAAAGTGCTACTCCCTATGAGCCTATGGTGCCACTGTCTTTCAAACCACCACAGGAAGCACCATGGTTCACCAGAGTGTGCTGAGGGAGCGCACACACCATCAACACGTATGACTGGTGGTCTGGACCTTGAGCACTTGTCAACGGTGGCTGCCAGGAGCCCTGGAAGCCAGGGCCTTTGTCCCACTGGTGCATCCCAGTATTTTGAGCTTAAATATATTTGCTCACTTGCTTAGCACAACACAAGCAGTGCCAGGCCTACTATACCCTCCACTCCAGTCCCAGAATCTGTGTAGCTGATCCCATAGTGCCCAGCACTGCCTACACTGACTGTTATAACACACCTTCTTTACAGAGTAAAGACCTTTTGTGGTGACAATAACACAGACATACTTTCAAACTTCCATGCTACTCCAGGCTCCTCAGTCGTGGCCCTGCAGAATGTAAAGAGCTATGCTGTGAGGCTGACCGAGGACCCAGAACTCTACTCAAACCTTTCTTCTCACCTGCTCCCATCGTCTCGCCTTTCTGTATTCTGAGGCAAAGGATGAGCAGCCACCAGAAGAATAATACATGATTGCTACTGTACCTGGGAACATCCCATTGTCCCTAGGATCACTGGGGTGAGCTGCCTGCGCCCCTCTGAGGCAGGCTGCCTCCTGCATGGAACCTGTCTCAGCTCCTCTCATGGCAGGATCTTTCCGAACCATCCCATTTCACGTATAACAGCATTCCTGACCACAAACCACATCTACAGCATCTCTTTCCTATATAGCAACACAACACAAAAAGCTGTCTGCCCTGCCGCCTCTACCCACTCTCCCACCTATCTGCTCTTTAAGGCTACTGAAGGCTTTTATCCCTTCCATGTTATGGCGCCCCTATCCAGTGATCTTCAGTACAGCAGCACTTACGGCCAGCCCTTCTACAAACCCTCCTCTTACACTGCCCTGTCCTGCAGGCTTGTTTGCTTGCTATTTCCTTAGTCCCCAGTGTTTCTATCCTATGGGCAGCCTCTCCTCCATCCACAACCTTAACTTTATACTACCCACATGTTATTTTCCAGTTCTGCTCCCCTTCCTCCCCCGACTGCCAGACTTCTCCATTCAGCTCCCTAGAGAACAACTCCATGTGGATATCCAATGTATGCTTTAAATCTGGGATGTCTAAAATCATTCAGATTCTCCCACTCAAACAAAAGAACAATCAATGGCAACAAGCAACAAAAACTCCAGAGTTGTTTGCCCAGGGATTCCCATTCTGGTAAATGAAATGCCATGTAACCACTCACCCGGTGTCAGACCAAAGATCTGAGACTCGCATCCCCTACTCCTCTCTCTTCCCAGCCACCCAACAAACCCCAGCCCGCAGGCTGGCTTGAAGCTAATCACTTTTCAATCCCTCCAAGGCAAAGCCCTGCAGCTCTGTTTCAACTCTCCAGGTCTTATTGAAATCCCCTAACCCCATTTCCACCCCTCCTACAACTCACAGGCCACTCCCCAGGTTCTCCAGCAAGCGATTATCATGGCATAAATTTAGAAGAAGAAAAAAAAAAGGTTAAAGATTAATAAAGCACATATTATGCCCAAGGCAAAACCTGAATGAAACTCAAGTGTCTACCTGGCACAAAAATAATATGCATAGTTTTAATAAAATTCTAGCATTTAAACACTTGCCAACTCTATGGTTTACGGAAGAGCTGTGGAATGATGAAACAACAGGAAAAGTAGTCAGAGACCGATCAGCACACACGGTCTTCTGACCCGAAAGAATTGCCTTTTACAGAGTGGTTCTCTGCTGTCAGCTCAGGTAAAGATGGAGGTTATTCTAGTTCAGCAGAGGGTCTAGCGTGAGCATCCAACCTTCTGACAGCACAATACAATGCTGTCATCCAAGAAGCTCACACTCTGGAATGGTCCAATCAAGTTTTAAAAAATTGCAAAGATTCTCAAAAAAATTTAATATTGCTTACAAATGTATTTATGTGTAGCTGGCTATAAGTTATGTGGGAGCTGGAAACCAAACCGCAGTCCTCTAAAGAGCAGCAAGCCTTCTTGACTGCTGAGTCATCTCTCAGCCCTCTCAATGTTGGGCTACACCCACAAGACTCCCTAGGGCAAAGCCACCAGCAGGCCACAAGCTGAACACTCCTGGTGGGGCCATGGGATATTTGCATGTAGAAATTTTGGATTTAGAGATAGAAAGATTGAGTATGCTTGTTTACAAATGGCTGCTAGGAAGCAATGTCTATAATGACAAACGGCTGGCGTCTAGAATAATGAAAAGCCCTACAACACAGAGAAAAAGACCAAGAGAAAAAGCAGGCAAAACAAAGTCACTGCAGACAGACAGCACAGATGGCGAATGTACATAAAACAGCATTCAAACTCATTCATTGCCTGCGACCACAGAAAGAGCCCACTTTAACAGTAGCTGGGGAAACCAGAAAAGGCTGGGGGGTCAAACTGAGTCCATACGCTCTGCTGAGGAATAAGTGGGGTATGCTAGACAGCGAGTCAGAATGATCCTACCGAGCATACAAGGTCGCACACCCACTGACAGTCTGAAAAGACACCTTCAGTGTGTTGAGGGCCTAGGGATGTGTACAATGATGCTCACAGCCGCAATAATGAGGATGCTGAAAGACAAGAACCAGCCCAATCAGCAGCCAAAGGGACAGATGGGCAGCAGCGTCACACAGCTCAGTATCCTACAGCAGTGTAAACAAATGAAGCCATCGTCTTCCTCCAGGCGCACAGGTGACTCTGAATACAGAAGTGGCGAAATCCTGAGGACTAGAGAATTCAAGGCTCCCTTTTAGAATGCACTAACACAAGCAAAATAGACAGTGTGGTTTGACCTCATGTATACAGAGGCTGGAATCAATTTTTAAAAGCAAGGACACAAACGACGAGTAAGTAAATAGATGGGGAAAATCCTATGGGCAGAAGGATCGGGAATAACTGAGGTGGATCCCCCACCTAGATTCTGGGAGCGTCCCTGTGCATCTAGCCCCGCTCCCACAGAGCAGTGTATCAAGCAGAAAGGCATCATTACAGAGGAGAAACGTGACAGGTGCCCAAGGTCAATGCCAAGAGCAAGGCCATCCTGACTGTGTAGAGAGCTCATCCAGATCCATACAGTCATAAGAAAAAAAAAACACGGCACGATGCAGCAAAAGGGCCTTCTACAAAATCCCAAACCTCTTACAACCACAAGGATCATTAAAACAGGTATGAGGCACAACACCCAAGAGGTACCAAAAGGGCCCAGTAACTACAAGGTGGTGTGTAGGATGAACTCCTGAACGGAAAATGGACGTCTGCTAAAAACTCAAGAGAAGTCGAGCATTCAGTTAGCAGCAATATAACAGGTTCACCGGTTACAACTGGTGTATGGTAGTCATGTAACAGGGGTAGTGTTCCTCTGTCAGTCAGCATTCCCTGAAGCTTCTTGGACTCCAGTAAGATGGGCGTGAGCATTCACTTTGAACTTCAGAACCACTTGATTCTTGGGCCAGAGTCTCTAGGTAAGTCACCAGTTCATTTAGTCATCTAGTTAAATAATACTCATGTTTGGAAAAATCCAAGCCACAGAGAGATGGAGTATATGAAGTCACGCTCAGCTAAGTCTCTATCAAAATGATATTTCACTGACCGTGACTTTCCCAAGGGTGCAGCCAAAAAGAGCAGTGAGTTAATGCTGCTCTCCACAGAACACATTCTAGCTCCAGCTCACTAGGTGCTCACGGTGCAGCGAGTTCATCTCCAAGCAGCCCCTCTGGGGGTGTCAGGCCTGCTACTCGACAGACAAGGAGGCTGGAGGTGTGCGAGCCAGTGAGCTGCTCAATACTGCTCAAGATGCAACAGCCAAAGAAAGAACAGATGAGACCACAGCCTGCGTCTCCTGACCCAGAGTTGGTAGATCTATAAAAGGAGGTATCTCGTTTGCAATAACTGACGTAATTTACAAATCCTTGTTTGCAGAGCCATTGTTTATAGCCTTACTTTTGTTAGACTTAGCAGTCAAAACACAGTAAACACTGCATTCATTTCGTGTGTGTGTGTGTGTGCACGTTGACTGGGGTTTGAATTGTAGTATTCTTGTAGTCAGTACACATGGCCTCCATTTAATTTACTTGAGCAACACTAGTTCAATCTAAATTATTGTAGATTATAACCAGGAGCACAGCGAGGGCTCAAGGCGAGAACAAGAGCGCAGCTGACAGACCTGCAGCCATCACGGTAGGAGTTCCATCCCCACCCCTGCTCTGTTTCCTCCCTTCTGTGACTCACTCATTCACAGAAACGTAAACTGGAAATTCTTAGACTCCAACCTACAGGCTCCTGAACAAGGGGGGTTGGGGGGAAGATGGCCTTCCCCTCCTCAGCCCCAACTTTTAAAACAACTGCTTAAACTTCCATTGTGGAGTAAGTACAGATTCCCAGGACTGTGCAGAATTACTTGTACCCAACACCCATTTCTTCCAAAACTTGCAGGTTATCTAGCTAAGGACAATAATGGCGGTCCCGTGTATGCAGTTCTGTCAGTTCATAGGTTCCTGTAGCCATCAAGACAGAGAACTGTTCCATCTACAGACCCCTTCCCCATATCTGCTCATGGCCACACTTGTCTGAGGTTTGTTTGCTTGACCACGACGGGCCTGTGCAAGGTGGTTTCAAAACAGCCAGAATATGGAATAGGGGAGACTCCTTATCACATGGTGGCCAGGCAGCAGAGGACAAGCCATAGTCTTCAATATATCTCAACCAGACCCCACCTTCAAGAGTTTCTG